>MNCI01033474.1:2481697-2545927 GCA_015680685.1 Gnetum montanum
GGGAATTATTGCTTGCATGGAAGGTCCTCAATAGTGGATTCAACCACTAGAGCCTTTTGACATATGGGGTGTTGACTTCATGGGTCCCATCACACCCATGTCTAATGGGAAGGCATATATTATAATAGCTATGGACTACTGTACAAAATGGGCTGAAGTAGCAACCATTATTGATTGTACATCATCCACTGCTGCCAAATTTATACAACAAAATATTGTGAGTAGGTTTGGGATGCCACATTCACTAATTTTTGATAATGGGACTCATTTCATAAGTGCCACATTTAGAAAATTAATGCAACGCTTAGGGGTAGAACATAAATTAACAACACATTACCACCCCTGAGCCAATGGTTAAGTAGAGGTAACCAACCAAGAGATTACAAAAATACTAACATGAACCATTAGCAAATATAGAAAGGATTAGAGTACAAAACTTAATGATGCTCTCTGGGCTTATTGTTCAACTTGGAAACTTCCTATTGGATTTTCTCCCTATGAGTTAGTGTACGAAAAACTTCCAATGCTCTTGATTCAATCCAAGATCCGTACACTCTTGATAGCCTATTGATGAATTGTGGTTTGCTAGGCCCCAATATCGAATCCTCGATATCGAGTAAGTGATGTCATGACCTAGATAACACTATCGAATACATGATATCGTGATTCTTGTGTAGGCCTATAAATACAACATTCGGGCGTACAAGAAAGGAGGTCAATTGTGAAGTTTTAGAGTAGAGTCTTTTTGTTAGTTTTTAGTTAGTTTTTGGTTTCTTTCCCAATGCATTCCCATAGTGTGATGATTGTAATTGTATGAAACCTTTGTTTGAGTGTGATGTACTTGGACACACACACGATCTATAATAAAGATCGAGATTACTCCATCATTGTAGCATTTACTTAGTTTTTAATTATTTAATTGTTATTGTTATTTATTATTTTCCTAGTTAATATTTGTTTATCGTCATTTAAATGTGAAATGAGTACGACTTAATCACGAACATTTAAGTGTAACTACTTGGTAACCTAGTAGCATATCTAGTAGTGCTCAAGTAATGTGCGCTTGGTAATCCTAGAAGTAGTATACAAGGTCCAAGATATGTACGAATGCTCATCATGCTTAGGTTAGCATAGATTTCATTTCCCATTATCCATTAGCTTAATTAATATTGTTCCCCATTGTCTCTAGGAGTAGTACTAGTTTAGGATCCCATCATTCGCCTCACTCTAGACTAAACCATGCATGGCAAAGCAAATACTAGTCCATGTGGGAAGACAACAAACTACGATCAATGTGTAACTATCTAGATACCACAACTAGTCCATCTATGGAGTTTGACTGGATTTTGCATGCACGCTCATATTTGTATGGTTGAGTGTAGGGGTACCTTGCCACTCATCATTGGCACCCTTGTTGGGGATGGTGCTAGTTATCTAGATTAGTTATATTATACAAGATCACTATAACGAAGCATTAATGATATATCTTTTAGAAAGAAGGTAATTGCAAATAAGTCACACACAATTCACAACAATGTCTCTCTCACAAGACTATGACAACACAACAACTAGTGAGGCAATTCATTGGAGAACCAACAAAATATATGATGACAAAGAAGTTTGGAGTACTCAATCTTATGTAGGAGTTTCATATGTCCATGGACACCCCAATGATACTCAAGGATTTTTGTCATCCAACCTAGACACCTTTAGTGAGGATGGGACATCGCATAGAACAAGGGGGCCCGTAAGGCCTAGGACCTTCTCAATGGCTAACAAAAGTTTATATAGGAATGATTGGGAGACTTACAAAAGTCATGAAAAGTCTTCTAGCTCTTTCTCTTCCTTTGCTCCTTCAACATTGAGTCGTGACATGAATGACCATCTCTTAAGGGGTCAGTGTAGAAATAAAAATTGAACCCATGGGCAAAGTCAAGAATGCCAACATGAACAAAGACAACATCATCCCAACTCACAAACCCATAACCTACTTAGTGATGATGAACCCCTACTGGCCACTAAGAACCTAATGCATATACAAGAGGTTGTTCGAATATCCCATAGGCATCGTAAGGAAAGCCTTCTATCCAAGATTGACTTAAACAACTTTCCTTAGTTTTCAGGAGGTTATGATTTAGATCTGCAACATCATTTACAAGCCTTCTACGATGCTTATGCATGGAACAACATAGAAAATGGGTGACAAAGACTTAAGCTCTTTCCGATGACAATCATTGAATAAGCAAAAGTTTGGTATAGGTATTTAAAGCCAAAATCAATTCACAGTTGGCCAACAATGGTAGAACTCTTCAATGAAAGATATCAAACCTGTGCAAGAGTGTCGGTCTTGAGGAGACAAATCCAAGAGTGGGAACAAGGGCAACATGAAACCTTGGACATGGCCTTAGAAAGATACTATTCATTGTTTAAAAAATGCCCAAGCCATGGGTTCTCCAAGGAAAGGCTAATGTATCACATCATGGATGGACTTTGTAATAAAAAAAGGGAGAGCCTAGGGATGTATACCCTAGGTTAGGTATACAAGTTATGAACCCACCAATTCTGAGAGCTTATTAAATGGGTAGCAAAAGAAGAAGGAGAAATAGCCAAATGGGAGAATGTTGAAAGATCTCACCAAGACCAAAATCTCAAAATAAAAAAGGTCCATGAAGAGGAGAAATCAACTCACCTAACGAAGGTGGAATCCTCGTTTCCAATACTGCAATCACTAGAGGAAATTGAGGAAAAGATCAATAAGATGATCGAATGGATACATGAAAAATGTGGAGAATATGCCAACATTATTAGAGGTGGAACCATGCCAAATCAAGAAATAGGATAGAACACCACTCGATAATTGGAAAGAATGGTTGAATAAAATAAGGATAAGAGATCAATTGTAAATCACACGTATGAATGTGATGTTTGCCTGTACGATCACCCCAAAGGCCAATGCCCAATCTTGTCACATTTACGTGAGCATTGGGAAGGAATGTTACATACATATTTCATACAGAAATATCAAGTTCAATCATAGTGGCAAAACCCCTAGTTGTGGGGGAAGCCACTATCAAACTAGTCACACCCTTCATACCATTCAAACCCAAACACTTATTATGTTCAGCATCTTGTTTCTTTAACTAGGTCAACATCCTCTATTTCACCACATCATTATCATTCTCTTGAGTACTATCAAGCCATGTCCTCTCCAACAAGATCACCACCTCATGATCCTTACAGTTTTCCTCACCCTCAATATTCTCATCCTTCACATCCTTCTACATCTCCACCAGTTGTGCTAGAAGGTTTTGCACCACAACACCAACCCATGAATGTTACTTGTGTTACTACTGTCAATAGCAATGGAGGCCTTTCACAACGTCAAAAGCATCCTTTCTTTAGGCATGACCATAGAAAGAGATAGCATGGTTCTGAAACCACTGCATCCTCCAACTTAGCACAAGTTTAATGTTGTGATGCATTTTCCTCCTCAAACTTAACACCTCCTATTACCCTATTCGGGCCATCAATTAATGCTCCAAAAACCATGCAGCTCAATGAATATAACCATGTAGGGAGACATATTGATCTTTGCATACCACCTTATGGTCACGAGTGCCATAGGGGGTCAACTCCTTATCACATCATCACATTTTATAATTTTTCCCAATTTGGGTACATTCTTGCCACCACATCAAAAGACACCCAGTGGTTTGGGTATGACTAGACCCCAATGTTTCCAACATGCATGGATCCAAATTTTCCATTTATTAATTCTAGCCATACCCAAAGGTTTAGTCATGGGGGATATCCTTCATTCTAATAAGCAAAATTAGTAAATTTTTTCATTTTCTTTGATTTTACAATTTTTTGTTTTCTAGTTCTTCATTTTTAATTTGTTGTTTTATCTTTTTAAGGGTAATCTCATTGGTGAATAAAATACTCATGTGACTTGTTAGTTAGGGTGTGTTCTATGCTATTAAGTCATGAGTGATTAATTATTTAGACTGTGAGCCCACAACATCCACCCACCCATTCTATTAATAAGAGGTTCTACTTTGGATATGATGATATTCTTGTCATCATTACAACTTAAAGTAATTTTGTGCTCATTATGCCTAGAGCAATATATGATGGATTAAGAAGGGAATGGCTAGGGTGTGACATCAAGGGGACTTGTGGATTCCCTTTGGTGACTTCTGTATGTGTTATCATGTAGCTTGGTTATAATAAAATCCTTGTAGATCTAATGAAAAATGGGAGTAAGAGTAATAAAGGAACTCAATAAAGAACCTCAATTGCTATTAGAGGGATCCAATTGGAAAGACATGCACCCATGCCTGAAGGTTGGTGGCTTCTCCTGTTCACTATTGGAAAGGACAAAGTGCCAAAGCAGTTAGAAGAAAAAAAGAAGAAAAGAAAAAAAAACACACATCAAAGAAAAGATCAAGAAAAATGTGCCGCAAAGAAATTCCAAATCACTCCTCCCTTTGACAAAATGCTAAGTGATCGTACACCTTGATATCATGGTGCTTTTATGATTGTCCATCATTAAATGAAACAATGCAATGTCACTGATCAGAGGCATGGACTTGGTCTTAATTTTGGAGTGATGGGCTAATGACACATCAATCATGCCCTACACTCATGATTCATTGTGCCCAGGGTTAATTGCCTCACATCCCAATCTCAGCAATCCCTTCTATGATTCGTCTCATCTCGCTGTTCATGTATTTTTGACTTATGTCTTGTGTAGCATAGAATTCATACCTCATCATGGTGGTATTTACATGTGTGTGTTTAGTTGCACTGGTGTAGATTACATTTAACCCTTTTAGTGCCTACAAACATTTTAAGGTATGGTTACGTAAGGGCATGATAGGTAGAAGCCTACTTTGGGGAGTATCCACTTATGTAGCTTTTGTATGACATCCTTTATTCGAGTGTGACATACTTGGACATGCACATGACTGGAAATAAAGATCCAGATTACTTCATCATTGCAACATTCACTTTGTTATTTATTTAATTAATTTTTATTGTTATTTATTGCTTTGCTTTCCTAGTTAATACTCTCTCACCCTTATCTCCTAGTAATGCAGAATGAGTACAACTTGATTACGAGCATTTAAGTGTGACTACTTGGTAACCTAGTAGTGTACGAAGGATTTGCGCTTGGTAATCCTAGGGGTAGTTGTGCACAAAGTCCAAGATGTGTATAGATAATCAAGGAACGGATGCTCATCGCACTTAGACTAGATTAGATTCTCTTACCCTTCCTCCTAGCTTAGTTAATATTACCTTCCATTGCCTTTAGGAGTAGCATTAGATTAGGAACACATCATACACCTCACTCTAGACTAAACCATATGTGATAAAGCTAATACTAGTCTAGGTGGGAAGATAGCGAACTGTGACCTAAGGTTAATGATCTAGGTGCCACAACTAGTCCATCTGTGGAGTTCGATCGGATCACGCGTGAAAATGGTCACATTCGTATGGTTGAGTGTAAGGGTATCTCATCATTCATCATTGGCACTGTTGCCGGGGACAATGCTAGTTATCTAGATTAGTTATATCATACAAGGTTATTGTATAGGACTTAACAATATATCTCTTAAGAAGACGAAATAATTATAAAAATTCACACACAATTTCACAATCATGCCTCTCCTACAAGACAATAATAATGCCATACCTAATGAGGCAGTTCATTGAAGAACCAACGAATTAGATGACAATGAAGATTGGAGTACTCAACCTTATGCAAGAGTCCCCTATGTTTATGAACAACCCAATGATACTCAAAGACTATCGTCATCCAACTCTGACACCTCTAGTCAGGATGAGACATCCCATGGAACGAGGAGGCATGAAAGGCCTAAGAACTTCTCAATAACAAATAAGAATTTACTTGGGGATGATTGGAAGACTTACAAAAGTCATAACAAGTTTTACAGTTCCTTCTCTTCCTCTACTCCTTCAACATTAGATTATGACATGGATGACTATCTTTCAAGGGATCAATGTAGAACTAAAAATCGAGCTCACAAAGAAAAGCAAGAACGCCAACATAAACAAAGGCAACATCATTCCAACTTACAAACTCACAACCTACTTAGAAATGATGAACCCCTGCTGGCCACTAAGAGCCTAACGCCAATACAAGAGGCTGTTCGAATCTCCCGTAGACATCGTAAAGAGAGCCACCTACCTAGGCTCAATTTAAACAACTTCCCTACTTTCTCAGGAGGCTATGAATTAGACCCGTATCAACATTTACAAGCCTTCTACGATGCCTACACATGGAATAACATTGATAATGGGTGGAAAAACATAAGCTTTTCCCTATGACACTCGTTGGCCAAGCAAAAGTATGGTATTGATCTTTAAAACCAAATTCAATACGACATTGGTCAACAATGGTAGAGATCTTTAACAAAAAATATCAAACCTATGCAAGAGTGTCAGCCTTGAGGAAACAAATCCAAGGATGGAAGCATGCCATAGTGAGCAAGTCCAATGATATGATGCACTATTAAACAGCTGTCCAGGCCATGGGTTTTCCAAGGAAAGGCTAATGTACCATATCATTGATGGGCTAAGTAATGAAACAAGAGAGACCCTAGGAATGTATCCCCAAGGTCAACTATACGAACTATGAACCCATCAAATCCAAGAGCTTGTTAAGCAGGTAGCAACATAAGAAGGAGAAATGGCTAGATGGGAGAGTGTTGAAAAACATCAATAGGACCAAAATTTCAACTTAACAAAGGTCCATAATCATAACAAGGAGAAATCAACCTATCACAACCATCTTTGCCAACACAACAAACACTAGAAGAAGTTGAGGAAAAGATCAATAAGATGTTGGAATGGACGTATAAAAAGTGTGGAGAATTTATTGATATTATTGGGATAGAGTTTTGACAATCCAAGAAGCAGGAAAAACATTAGACAATTGGAAAGAAGGGATAAGGAAAATAAGAACTCAACTGCCCATCATACGTATGAATGCAACATATGTCTGTACAATCACCCCAAGGGCCAATGCCCAATCTTGTTACATTTATATGAGCATTAGGGAAGCACGTTACATCCAGATTTTGTACAGAGGTACTATGTTTGATCACAGTGGCAACAATTCCAGTCGTGGGGGAGACCACCCCTAAACTGGAGACACCCTTCATATCATCCGAATCCAAATGCTTATCTTCTTCAACATCCTATTTCTCTAACTAGGCCAACACACTTTATCTCACCATAGTACCATTCTCCTCAATACTATCAACCCATGCCTCCAACACAACCACCACCTTGTGCACCTTATACTCCTTCTAACTTTTAACATTCTCATCCTTTCCCTCCTTCCACAATGCCACCAACTATTCCTAAGGTGTCTACACCATAGCAACAACCCACGAACATCACTTGTGCTAATACTTCCAATAGCAGTGAGAAACCTTAGCAACATCAAAAGTGCCCCTTCTTTAAACACGGCCGTAAGAAGGGACAACACAATTTCGAGGCCACTACATCTTCCAACTCAGCGCAAGTCCCACACTATGGTGCACCCTTATCTTCGAATCCAATGCCTCATGTAACTCCATTAGGGCCACGAACTCACACTCCAACACCAATATGGCCCAATGAACATAAGAATGGAGAGTGACAATCCAATCCTTGCATACCATCTAACGGTCCCAAATATCATAGTGGGTCAACTTGTTATTCGGGAACTACATCGTACAAATTGCCCCACTATGCTTATTATAACCCAGTGTGTGAAACCTGATGGGGTAAATATGACCAAGCTAGAATACTTTCAAAATGCAAGGATCCCCATCATCAATTATTAATTAGTGTCATCCTCAACCGTTTAGCTATGAGGGATATCCCTCATTCTAATAAGCAGGGTTACTAAATATTTTTCATTTTATTTAATTTTTTCAATTTTTGTTTTCCAGTTTTTCATTTTTCAATTTCTTGTTTTATCTTTTTGTCTTTTTTGTCTCTTTAAGTTTTTATAAGTAATCTCATTTACGAATAAAACACTCATGTGGATCGTTGGTTGAGGTGTGTTTTATGTTATCATGTCTCGAGTGATCAATTATGTGGACAGTGAGTGCATTACACCCACTCATCCACTCTACAAATAAGAGGGTCTGTTCAGGGGTACATTGATATTCTTGACATTTTAAAACTTAAAATTAATTTTGTGTTCATTGTACCCAGAATGAAGAAGGATGGACCAAGAGGGAATGATTCGGGTGTGACATCAAGGGGACTTGTGAATTCTCCTTGGTGACGTCTGTGGGAGTTGTCATGCAACGTGGTTGTACTAAGATCCTTGTAGATCTAATGAAAATTGGGAGTAAGAGTAATCAAAAGGGCACTCAAAATTAATGTTGTTCTAGGGGGTTCCACTGGAAAGACATGCACCCATGCCTGAAGGTTGGCGGCTTCTCTGGATTCAGTATTAAAAAAAAAGAGAGAAAAAGAAAATAAAAAAAAAAGAGAAAAGCATAAAAACAAAGTGCCACAAAACAAAAAAATTACTCCTCCCTTGAACAAAACGCCAAGTGATCCTACACCTTGTTGTTTTGGTACTCTCATAGTTGCTCATCATGGGATGAAACAATGCGATGTCACTGATTAGAGGAATGGACTTAGTCCTGATCTTGGAATGACGAGTTAATGACACGTTAATCATGCTTTGCATGTAGGATTCATTGTGCCCTGGGTTTCCAATCTCTATAATCCCTTTCTCTAGTTCTTCTCATCTCACTGTTTGTGTAATTATAGCTCGTGTTCCGTGTAGCATAAATTTTTCATCTCATTTTGGTGCTATTTACATGTGTGTGTTTTGTGGAGTTAGTGCAGATTACATTTAACCTTTCTAGTGCCCACAGACACTTTAAGTGTGGTTACACAAGGGCATTATAGGTTTGAACCTGCTTTGGGGAGGACCCACTTGTGTAATCTTTTGTAATTTTCACTTATGACTCAGCTCAAACACACCATTTATTACCCTCAGTGTATTGTTGATGATATTCTTTCCCTTATTACTATCCCTCCAATTCAATGTTCCTATGAATCATCACATAGCCTTTTTCTCTACCATCCAAGGTCCTTATTGATAAATTCCACACCATCATAATTTTTGTGCCTTCAGAACCAGTTGAATTACCCTGGAACCCTATAACAATCATCCAAATGT
This sequence comes from Gnetum montanum, assembly GCA_015680685.1. Classification (NCBI taxonomy): domain Eukaryota; kingdom Viridiplantae; phylum Streptophyta; class Gnetopsida; order Gnetales; family Gnetaceae; genus Gnetum; species Gnetum montanum. Next base: position 2,490,918 of record MNCI01033474.1, read on the forward strand.
TCTTAGTTTACATCGTTTAATTTCAAAAGAAATATTAAAAATTTGGTACATTCTCTAAGTGCCCTAACTTCGATGAAAATATATATTCATGACCCCCTGTGCTAATCACCATCATTTGCAACTGTTCACATAGGGGAAGTTTTTCAAATTCCTCTCTACGACTCACGATTGCGCATCCCGTGCTTTCATATCCATAACTCGCTCATTGGTACTCCGATTTTCATTCCATTTGAACCTAGTTGACCTTGGAGTGTTCAACTTAGTCGTGGGGGAGGGGCACATGCTGAATAGTGCATAAATTTTTTGAAATTCATAATTTCCCAAAGGACATATTTAAGGGTAATTAGTTATAAAATTAAGAATAAAATGTATCAAAAACAATTTCATCCCCTTAGCTATACCAGAAAATTAAGTTTGGAAACCACCTAAGCAAAGAGGACTCAATATTATAATCTTTCGAGGACATGTTCTTCCAATAATTATCACAGAAAAATAAAGTAAATCTATTAAGGCAAGCAGTAAGGTATAACCTAACTTTGGTAATAACCTTACTAACGATTGGCCCTGTGTGATTACAGATGGCCCCAAAACACGAACAACAGGAAGGTCCTACTCAAGGTGTGATCGAATGACCTAGGAGAGGTGAAAGATAAGGTCCTTCCAAAAAAATATGTAGAGTAGGAGGAACAATCATTTAGTATCCACCAAGAATACCCTACTACTGTATAATCAAGCCAGGCGAAAGGAGGAGTTGCAGCAGTGTCTGAACAGGGACGATATCTCACGCTGACTTAGGATTGTGTTCAGACCATCCATTAAAGATCCATATTCATTGTAGTGATCATGGAATTAAACTTTGCACCTTTCGCAGAATTTGCTCCGGAGGCCATTAGGGATCACCTTAAAGGATCCCCATTATGGCCTACCCTCTTTGAAAGCAGTGCCTGGTACTTAGGGGAAACGTACCAATTTTGGCACAATAGGGAGAAGGCACCACAGTTAACAATTGTGGTGTGACTATTAATTTCTCTGTTCAAGTCATTTTAAGAGTATTAAACATTTCGAATATAGGGCCAAAGATTGCTCAGAACCAGCTGGACACTTTTAGAACTGAGCAACTTAATAAACTGTTGATAGAGAATAAAAGGGTGGTAGAAGGAAAAAGAGAAGGCTTACTAGGATGCCTCTATGGCATAAGCGCAAACTTACATGCACACCAAGGTACTCAAGGCCTTACAAGAGGAGAAACTCCAGTCCATACTTCAACGCTATCAAATCCCAAGACTTGGAGTGCAAGAAAAGGGAAAGATACCTATGGAGGAGCCATCACCACCAGGAACTACATGAGTTCCACCAATTTTGTAATCATAAGATTTTCTTTTGTGTTGTGTCTCAATTTTGTTCTAACTCCACATTGCAGCATGAATCCATTCTAGTCAGTCAATAATCCCATACCTATCCACTGTGTAATCAATGGAGCTTGTTCTCTCTGTAAGTCGAGGACGAGTTTTCATTTAGTCGTGGGGGTATGATGAGCCATGAATTTGTTGGCTGTTGATGAGTGGTGAGGTACCCCTACACTCAACCATACGAAACGAGCGTAGCACACGTGATCTGGTTGAACTCCGTAGACTAAATGCCTACACGCCCCATGGAACACTTGGGGTTGATCATTCGTTGTCTTCCCATACTTACTTGTGTTTGTCACAGTGTATGGTTAAGTAAGTCCAAGGTATATGATTTTTATACCTTTTAAATGTTTTTCTCCTATGCTATTTAGGTGAAGGGTTGAGAAACTAGCTAACTCTAACTAATAACCTAAGTCTAAATTAACTAGCATTAGCATCCGTTCCCACTTACTATACACACCTTGAACTATGCAACTGTGGCTACCAAACACTAATCGTTACTGGGATCACCACGCATAACGCACGTACTGAAAGTGGTTGTACTGAGGCACTTAACTAGGAGGAAAGGGTTGAGAGAATCTAATCGCGATGAGCAACTGATTCCTTGATTAGCCGTACACATCTGTAAATGCTCGTAATCAAGTCGTACTCATGCCGCGCTACTGTAGTGTAATAAATAATAGGTAGCAAATAACATGTAAGAAATAACAAGTAATAAATCCTATTTCATGCACTGCAAGGTTTATCCACAAAGCTCGTCTTTATTACCATACACAACTTGCGTTCAGGTACAATGTTGCTCGAATAAATATCCGTTCACTTGGGGACTCCTACGACGGGCACATGGAAAATATTCTATCTCTGGAGTGATCAATCTGCTAGAGTTTTCCTACTTCTAGCCTAGGATGGGAAATAAGGGGAGTGTTGCCTCTTATTTATAAATTTGGCGGTGGACCATGATATCATGTACGCAACATTGCAGGGGATGATGCGATATCATGGCAGCCACGATATCATGTACGCGATATCGCGACTTGTGCATATCGCGTCTCATCATACCCCCATGATTGAATGAAAACTCATCCTCGAGTTCCTTACAATAATATCGGGAAGGTATGGAATTATTGAGGGAAATGAAACTAATGGGATGACATGTGAACGGATCATCATTACAAGACTTGACAAAAATGGTGTTCATGACAACAAGGGTGAACACCTTATTACAATGACATCAGGCCTTTGTTGGCAGCTGAGAAGAAAGAGAGAGAAAGAAGTGTTGCTGCTGCCAATGCCAAGATTGCGCCTTTGTTGTCCATCCATAAGCGCGCCATCGATCTTGCTCCTTGCATAGCTATTTCAGCGCTGCTCCATTCCAAGTGGTTCCTCCAGATCTGGTCCATGGTTGTATGATTACCATCTGCACACACAACACAATCATATATTAGCAAGGGTAAATAAATCATTATGTAATTAATACCTTGCTTCAGTGTAGGTTCATTGGCTAGGTTGTGGTATGGCTGATATGGATTAGGAGATATATTATTGATGACTACGGAAGGTGTAGGGGTTAGGAAGAAAATCAAAAATTTTGGGGCTAGGAGAAAATCGAAAAAATCGGGCCCCGTACCCTCATGACTAATCACGAACCTTTGGTAGTGTTAGAATGGAGAAAGAAAAGGAGTAAGAAAGATAGATAAAAAGGGACAACTGAAAACATTAGTGAAATGGATGTCAAGATGGTAATGAACAAAATAAAATTAATTGCAAAATGTTAAGGGAAAGAAGTTAACTGGTGCACCAAATAGGAATGTCAGTGGGTCCTCCCCAAAGCAGGCTCATGCCCTTAATGCCCTGACAGACCCACATTCAAAGAGTCCGTAGGTGCTGGGAATTTTATTGGGAACAAGAGTTAAAGTCTTAACCGTAAGAATTTACGAAAAAGAAAAAAATGTATCTACCAAAATATATACACTAATGATACAATCGGCAATGAGGTGAAGAATGGAGAGAAGGATGGAGCGAATAGAATGGAATGGAATCCCAAGAACAAGGTGGTATACAACCCCTTGTGGATTGCATGATTAATGTGACTTGGCAAGTCTCATTCTAACTTCAGCCTCAAACCAACCACATCCAGTGACTTTGCATTAATGCATTCGGCTAAACCATCCACTTGGATAACAAGAATGCCTTCCCCAAGAGTCACCACCATTTCGATGAAACAAAGGAGAGAATGGGAAGCGAGAAGGACCTTAGTTAGAGGGAACACTTTTGGTTCCATAACCAGTGCATGTAGCCCAAGTTTATTTCATCTAAGGGGTGTGCTTTGAATTCTCACTTTCTTCTCTTTGTTTTTGTTTTTGTTTTTTGTGTTTTTTGTTTTTATGCGTGAGAACCACACCATGCAAAGACTTCTTATTTTTATTGACTCAGCTTCTGATAATTGGGTAATATCAGAATGGTAAGACCCCTCAAAAAGAAAACATCCAAGCACCCAAGAGAATGGCCAACACAAAAGCATCAAGTTCCCTTGAAGTCACACCCTTTGCAATCCTTGAGTCCTTCCTTAGTTTGAGAAATACCCAGTCATCGATTCATTTAAGTTCTTATTAAGAAGGAGACTATACATTTCCAAGCCGAGAGAGACCATAGAAACGGGTGGATGGATGGATGAAGTGGTATCATTGCCTGACATATCAAAAGAAACATACCTTAGTATCAACATTGTGACTTAAAGGTAAAAACCAAACATTAGCAATCAATATGAAAACAGTTCATACCATCATTCTGAACACTTATTGGATGACAAACTTACAGGGTGGATCACACACACACACACACAAAGAATGGAAAACGTTATAACAATGTTGTAAAACAAAAACTAGAAAAGTTAAAGAAATTTGTAAAACAAAAATGTCTAAGAAAAAAATTGAAAAAGAACTGAGGGCCCCATATGATTAGCATAGGTGGCCATCTCCCCCATGACTGAGTGGAAAGGGAGAGATTCGAAATAATGAGCGCCTATTTGAATTTCTAAGAAGTGTCCAACTTCTCCCAATTGATGATCTTAGATTGAGGGTTGGAAGTTGGCGATGCTCATATTCCAATGTGTGTATGCCTTCGTTGTTGGCATGGTTTTTCTCCTTAGTTTGTTCCATGCATATTTTTTTGCTCCTTCGAGTAGTTGTCAACCATGGGGTGTCTACTACTGGTTGTGTGGTTGCTACATACAGGCATCTTTGTTTCATATTTTCAAGGGCACACCTATTACATGGAGGCATTTTCTTCATGTCATCACCTGATGAATCACTATATGTGATGCATGGAACTTTTCTCTTCTCAATCTTTCCACAAATGTTTATCTTAGAGATTTCCAAGGAAAGATAGCGGATCCTAACGCATGCATCTACTGTACTTAGCCATGCCCTTCCCATTATAATTGGGAAGTCCCCTTCATTGTTGTTAACTTCAATCACCAGAAAATCAGCTGGGTAAGACCAACCACACACAGTGGTGATGATGTCATCCACCAATCCCAAGGGAATGGTGATGGACTGGTCTACCAGCTCTGGTTGAATGTTGCTCTTCTTAAGTTGGGGCAGGTTCCAGGCGTGATACATCTCTCGTGAAATTAAGTTAACTCCAGAACCTAAGTTAAGAAGAGCCCTATCTGGTTTATTCCTGATGATTTGGAGATAGATTAAGGGACTCCCAGGGTCAGTTAGTTTCCTAGGAAGGTGGCCTACCTTGATCCAGTCAGTTATGGTATGCGTTAACATAACCGTATGTGTTAAGCTCCATTGGACTGAAGGGTGCTCCGAAGTGTTAGATGGTGGAGGAGTGTACATGGGCTCAACCGCTTGTTGTTGCGAGAGTTTGTCTGGGCTTTTGGTTTTGAAGAAAGGTCTTCTCTTTTTACAGTTGTCAGAACCAGCAGCTGGTTGAATATTTATAGCTCTTGCAGCGTGACATTTCTGCGGTTGAGGAGGAAGTTCCCCTTGCAATGTTGGAGCAGGAGGTGTTATGGGAACTAATACTGGTGGAAGAGGTGTGGATGGATTAGGAGGATGGTGTGGGTATGGAGTGTCTCTCGGAGGAGAAGGAGTCCTTTTGAAGTACTCCCGAACTTAGTAGTGATGGTTGGGGGTTGTGTGACTCATAGTCACTAGGAGAAATCGACTGCTGCACATAATATCCATAAGGGTCAGGCTGCCAGTAAGGGTATTGATGTTTCGGCGATGGAATCCCCCATGACTGTGGGTATTACCACTGCTGATGCTATCTGATGGACTATGGTGGAGTTCCACTTGGATAATACGTTAGTGGTTGGTGGAACTACCTTGGGTTACCTTGTGGATAAGGTAACCTTCGGGGTGTTTGCCGTTGGTTGAGTCTTGGATTAAGCGCATACACCCCAGACTCCTGTAGATGTGAGATGATGGGACAACATCCCTTAGGATGGTCATAGTGGTAGATCTCACATTCACCGTCATCGTCTGTGTCAGAGTCCATAGCCACATCGGAGTTAGTGATTTTCCCCTTACCCTTGTTATGTGCAGGGCTTAAATCTCTCCACTTTTTCTTACCTTTGTCACTACTTTGTGCTACCTTAGACTCTTCTACAATTTTTAAGACAGTTTTAATTTTAGAGTCTAAGGAACTCCATACGTCATCTACTTTAGTCGCTATTTCTGTTGTGAGCTTTTGAAGTGGCAAGGTCTTTTTGTTCACCAACTCTTCGATTGGTGACTCATCCTCTTCATCACAAAATTCCACTCCCTTCTTTTGAAGAGAGGGATCACGGTTGTACTCTTCTGCACTTTCCTTTTTTCGTAGCTCACCTTCTTCTTTTGCTACTTGTTCCAACAAATGATGAACTTCATGGGCTCTAAGTTGTGAGAGTCTCCCTTGGGCATAAGTTCCAAGGGTTCTTCTCGTTTCATGCCTTAGCCCATCCACGATGTGGCAAAGTTAATCCCGCTGAGTGTACCCATGGCTTGGGCAACGATGTAACAATGTGTAGTAGCGGGCCATGGCAGCATCCAAGGGTTCATGAGTACCTTACTTCTAACCTTGGATCTGCTTATGCAAATTGGACACTCTGGAGTACGTTTGATACTTTTCGTTGAACATTTCTAGCATTGTACTCTACCTCTTGATGGTTTCTAGTTCTAAGGACCGGTATCAACTCTCTGCTTCCTTGGTGAGTGTCCTTGGGAACAACTTAAGTTTTTTCCACTCATTTTCTATATTCTGCAAGACATAGGCATCATGGAATGCCTGTAAATGATTTTGTGGATCAACATTGTATCCCCCTTCAAATTGTGGGATATTGTTCATGTCTAAACGTTTGATCCGACTATCTTTTAAATGCCTTGTGGGAATCCTAACTACCTCCGTTATGTCAAGCATACTTCAGGTTGCAAGTAGGGGCTTGTCATGGTCATCTCTTTCATTACACCTATGATGTCTACGTTGTTCCCTACTCTCCCTACGTCCTTGCGCTTGTCCTCTCTCTCGACTTTCCTGTCGAGGTCTCTTATTTTTTCTTCCTTTATACTCTCCGTTGTGTTCATGATGGCTATGCCCAGATGTGGAAGGAGAGGGTGAGTGATGTAAAGAAGGGGAACCATCACCATGATGATGTTTCTTGCCTTCTCTTCGGCTGCTACAACCCTGATCATGGTGATGATCTAAGTGCCTATCCTTGGCATGAGTGATTATTCCCTCTGTGAACAGTTGGTGTTCACGAGCATCAGAACCATGGTTATGTATCATTGATCATAGGTTCTGATACCTAACCTCCTCACTATCGTTAGGAGGGGGAACATCATTTGCCAAAGAACCCGTTATAAGGGGCTTCTCATATCCTATTTCGCTAAGGACGTGCGGGGCTTTGCCCTTCAGAAAAGTATGTTGACTCTCCTGCCTTAAGTCCCTCATACGTTGGGCATCTATGGGATAATAATCGTTACTAGGATCACCATGCATAATGCACGTGCTCGAAGTGGTCGTACTGAGGCACTTAACTAGGAGGAAAGGGTTGAGAGAATCTAATCGTGATGAGCAGCCGATTCCTTGATTAGCTATACATATCCATAAATGCTCATAATCAAGTCATACTCATGCTGCGCTACTGCAGGGTAATACATAACAGGTAGGAAATAATATGTAAGAAATAACAAGTAATAAATCCTATTCCATGCACTGCAAGGTTTATCCACAAAGCTCGTCCTTATTGCTGTACACAACTTGCATTCAGGTACAATGTTGCTCGAATAAAGATCCGTTCACTTGGGGACTCCTATTGTGGGCACATGGAAAATATTCTATCTCTGGAGTGATCAATTTTCCAGAGTTTCCCTACTTCTAGCCTAGGATGGGAAATAAGGGGAGTGCTGCCTCTTATTTATAGATTTGGCGGTGGACCGCGATATCATGTACGCAACATCGCAGGGGACGACGTGATATCGCAGCTTGTGCATATCGTGTCTCATCAGCTGTGATATCACTGCTATGATATCACACCTGTGATATCACAGCCATGATATCCCATGGCTGCGATATCGCGTATGCGATATCACATATCATGTATGTGATATCACGGCCCGTAATGTTTATAAATAAGAGGCAGCTTTCCCAATTTTAGGCATCTAGTTTAGTTCCTTAGTGAAGCTTTGGTAGTTTTCCCCTTCTAGAGATAGAATATCTTTCAGTGTCTACCCGCAGTGTGGTGATTGTAATTGTATGACATCCTTTATTCGGGTGTGACATACTTGGACACGCACATGACCGGAAATAAAGATCAAGATTACTTCATCATTGCAACATTCACTTTGTTATTTATTTAATTAATTTTTATTGTTATTTATTGCTTTGCTTTCCTAGTTAATACTCTCTCACCCTTATCTCCTAGTAATGCAGAATGAGTACAACTTGATTACGAGCATTTAAGTGTGACTACTTGGTAACCCAGTAGCGTACCTAGGATCTGTGCTTGGTAATCCCAATGGTAGTCATGCACGAAGTCCAAGATGTGTACGGATAATCAAGGAATGAATGCTCATCGCACTTAGGCTAGATTAGATTCTCTTACCCTTCCTCCTAGCTTAGTTAATATTACCTTCCATTGCCTTCAGGAGTAGCATTAGATTAGGAACACATCATACACCTCACTCTAGACTACTACATTGCTTTTTCCAATTCTATGCTTTAGCACAAAGTGAAACCCTTGTAGGTCCTCTATTCACTCCATATGCTTGACACTGAACTTCTTTTAGAAATTCAAGAATTTGATGCCTTTTAATCAATCAAAAGCAAAAATGTACTTCATAACATATAATGTCTCCAATGTTTAATGACATGAAGTAGAGCATACACTTTCTTTTTATATATACTATACTTTTTCCTAGACTCATTTAAATATTTTGAAAAAAATGTAATGGGCTTATTCTTTTATGATAAAACACCTCCAATTTTAAGTTCATGTGCATCCACCTTCATTTCAAAAAGCTTGGCAAAGTTTGAAATGACAAGTATTCAAGCACTACAAATTTTATCCTTCAAGATTTGAAATGATTTCTTTTGATCATCATCCCATACAGAATTTGTCCTCTTCTTCAAACAAGAAAGTATTTTCCATGTGATGAAGCATCATTTGTTAAATGTATCAGTCATTGTGATATCGCAGATGTTACATTGCATTTGTTATCATGCATCTATGTTGATTCATATGCATTGATGCATCCTTGTCAACACATCTCAATTGACTACTACATCACATCTACTATGTTGCATCTACCATATCATAGTTATGTTAATGCATATATATTAATGAAGCTTAAGATGAGAGTCAACACATATGTATTGATGTAGTCTACATATTTGCCTATATATATGCAAGCATTTGTCATGTATTTGACATCATTTGATCAATAGTGTAGCCCAAATCTTGTAATTTTCTTCCATAATCTTAGCAGACAGTCATTAAACACCTACAATGTGGATTTAAGTCAGTTGTACAACATCTTATTCAAGTGACATTGTACCTAAACATAATTAATAACCAACAATAAGATTGATATAAATTTATATTTATTGTAGCACTTTTTATGTACTTAGTTAATATTTACATTTGTATGTAAATTAATCATTGACAAAATGAGCATGATCAATTTGAGTGTAAACATGTATTCACTTAGTAATTCCAGTAGTGCTATTGCTTGGTTTGTCTGGTAGCATAAGACTTGGTAATCCTAGTAGTGGGTATGTGAGTTTAGGACATGCACAATAAGTTGAAAAGGAACACTAATAGCCCTTAGGGTAGCATAGGATTTATCTTCTTATTATTAATTAGATTAATTAAATAATTAATTTTCATGATTTAATCTAGCTTAGCCATAGCTGCATAAAATCAATAATCATATAGCTTACTTTGAATTAAACTATACATGATAGAGTTAGCACTAGTCCAAGTAAGAAGGGAGTCACCTACAATTAATACTTAATGATCCAGATATCATACTAGTCTCATCCATAGAATTCAACTAGATTGCATGTGAACACTTATGATCTATATGGTTAGGTGTAAGAGACTCTTGCTGCTCATCATTGGTGCCATTACTAGGGATGGTCCTAGTGTTCTAGATTAGTTATATTATAAATGATCGTTGTAAAAGAATTAATGATTAATATTTTAGAAAAAAATTGATAGTTTAAGTCAAATACATATTATTAAATAAAAACATGCCTTCTTCACACACGGTTGATAGTTCATCACACAATGAGAACACTAGTAGGGATGCTGATAGTATCTATATTGAAAAGAATTAGAGTGAACCAATACAAGAAAGGGTCTCATATGCTTATTGTGATCCTTAATACATTCAAAGACTATATTCAGATGTTGCAAAAAATCTTAGATGAGATGAAATAAGTCTTAGAATAAGGAAGGTCTTAATGCCTAGAACCTCTTGTAAACCCAGAAGAGATGAACCAAGGGATCATAGGAGAAGATATAGGAGCCATGAGAATTCTTCTAGTTCACCATCTTCCTCGTCATCCTTATTGTCTAGTTTTGACAAATAGAAATAGAGATCAAAGGTAAGATATAAGGTACCAATGGGAGCATAGATGAGCCCATCACAATCAAACAAAGAAAATAAGAGAATATGGCCACAACATGTCTGATGAAGATGAATCCTTGTTAGTTACTAGAAGCATGGTGCATATGAGGAAGGCATTTAGAATACCTTATAGGAATAAAATGGCTTGATATGGATAATGTTCTTAAATTTAAGGAAGCCTACAATTTTGACTCATAGTATCATTTATAAGTCTTCTATGATGCCTACACCTTGCAAAAGATGGAAAGGAAGTGGTAGAAGCTTAAGCATTTCTTTAGAACATTAATAAAAGAAGTTGAAAGGTGGTATAGATTGTTGGAACTAGATTCAATTTATCAGTGGTCCATAATGCTTAAGATCTTCAATGAGAAGTACAAGATCTACTCTAGAGTGTTCATTTTAACAAAGAAAATTCAATGGAAGAAAGAAAACCATGAATTTCTTGATGTAGTCTTGGGAAAATACTATTTTCTATTACATAGATGCTTAGGCCATGGATTTTCTCAAAAAGAGTAGCTTTGTTACATCATAGATGGGCTTCATAATAAAATGAGAAAAACCCTTAAGATATATGTTGAAGAAAGATTATCAATGCTAAGAGTCCATCAAATACAAAGGGTAATTAATCAAGTAGAAAAAGAAGGAGAGATATGCAAAAGGAAAAAACATAAAGAAATGTAACCAGGATTCAATCCTTTGCAAGAAGAAGGTCCATATTTATGATTAGAAAGAAGAGGTAGCTCTTGATGAGATGATTTCATATAATACCTTGTCAATACAAAAGTCTATTGTTGAGATTAGAGTAAGGGTAGATAAGATATGAAAATTGGTAAATAAAAAAGTTACAACTAGTTTGAAAATCATGAAGGAAAGAAGAAAGAAGGTAGAATCAATAAGCCAAAAAAAATAAGAGGAAAAAGAATAAGAAAATAGGTAAGGATACTTATTAGCAAAATGAGAAATTTGTAGTAGTGAAAGAGATTCTAGACTAAGACTTAGAAGAGAATGATGGATGTAGAATCTATCAATATGAACATCCAAAGGGCTATTGTCTAGTTATGTTACATCTATAGGAGTTTGGAACTTTCACATTGAATTCCAAGTTCATGGAAAAGAAAATGTCTAGAAGATTCTCTTATCCTCAAAGCAATTATAGACAATCCTACAACCAACAATACTATCCAAGTAGGACTTCTCCTAAACCTTAAAACTACTATTAGCAATAGTGGCAAAACCCATAGTCATGGTGATATGGACATCAAACAAGCCAATGTAACATCTCTCTAATGATGGGATCTTTCCCTAGAGTTTTGGAATGTTTAAGAGTGTTTTGGAGCTATTTTGATGACTTTAGGGTGTTTTGGAAACTATGGGGACCTGTTTTGAGGTGTCTGGAGGTTCTAGGCCTTGAAACAAGCATATTTTTAGTTTGGCCTTGCAAAGGAAACGTCCCATCTGTAAGTGAGACATCCCATCTATGTTGTAGATGTATCTGTTAAGATGTCCCACATGGTTTGAAGATGTCTACTTTGATACCTCTACACTTAGGAAAGACATCTCTTGTTTCTTGTAGGTATCTCCCATGGATTTTAACGGACATTAAATTGAATGATAAATTGGAGGGAAGATGAAGAGATAAGAGGAAAAGATATAAATAGATTCTTTGGGCCTTCAATTTGCAAAAAAAAAAAGAAAAAGAAAAGAAAAAAGAAAGAGTCTAGAGAGAGAAAGAGAGTCTTAAGTGAGTGAGAGAAGAGTAGAGAGGGATAGAGTCTTGGCAAGGTGCCTTGATGATCATCCTTGTGAGTGTGTGATTGCTTTGATTGAGTGTGTGAGAGTTGGATTGAATCTCTTGTCTATCCCTGGGAATTGTGCTTCCTCTCATATGTAAATTTTCAATTTGAGCAAGAATTAAGCTTTCATTTTCCTTTTCTTGTTCAAATTTTCTGTTTTGTGACTTTGAGAGGGCTTTGATTGTGGGATCCATAGGAACTCCTCATCACATGGGAGATATCGTCACCCAACCAGTAATGCCTCTATTACTAGTTGGACTTTTATGGGTATTATATTTAACAAGTTGTTTTTTATCTACTGTATATGCCTCAACTCACTACTACTATTGTTCTGAATATCATTAATGTAAAGCACCTCTTGTGGAATCACCATCATGTGTCTCTTACCATCTATCATATCCTTAATACTCTCATACATTTCTCCAACATGTGCCAACATTAATAATGTAGAAAGAATTGGCACCAAAACCTCAATAGAAGAATGACACCCATGCTATGAACATAAAAGTGAATGATAGTTTTAGTAGCTTTAATCATAAGTCTAGAAAACATCCTTTCTTTAGGTTGGTTCTCACACATGTGAATAAATCTAGTAGACCTACTAACCCATCAAAACTAGTGTAAGGCCTCATAAAAATAATGTCTTCTAATCCTACATAAAAGCCAGTCATGAACCTTCATGTTGTCACTAGTAGTAGTAGTAGTAGTTTTTTTGATCTTGGTTATTATCTTAGAACTTCTATTTTTATGTAAAACTTTTGAAAGATGGATTAAAATTTCTTCTCATCAATCCATGGATGTTCTCCTCTATCCTCCTCTTGACCTCTTTTCCTTACCTTGTAAAAGACCTTTAACCTAAGGTATTCCTTTAGACATCATTTGCAATCACCAAAGGATCAATGTGAGTTTTGATAAATTTTTCTTAATGATTAAACCCTTTCTAGATCCTTGGTTAGCTCAAAATTTTAAAAAATTTAGCATTTAAGCTCAAGGTGATTACAAAATAATGTTTTTAAGACTTTTGGGTAACTAAAATTCATCAAGTTTTTAAGTCATATTTATTGATTATTTTGACTATTAGTTACCTTAATGTTCAAAAATGGGGTATTAGAAAAATTTTCAAAAATCACATGCTTAGCCCTCATAAAAAATGAGCTTAACTCTAGAGCTCACAAGTTTTTGAATTAAAATCAAAGATTTGGTTCACACGATATTGCAAATGCATTGGAATATTGAAAATCATGAAGTTTCAAAATGATCAAAAAAATAATGAATTTGGAGGAAATTTTAATATATAAACATTAAAATTTAATCAAAATTAATGAGAAGTAGTCCCAAAAGCATGCATGAATATAGAGAAGCTATCTATGATATCCTTGAAGATGTGAAGTTGGATCAAAGGCATGGTCAACAAAAGTCATGCAAGTAGATCCTTCCCAAAGCAAGCTCCTACCATAATACCCTTACATAACCACTTATATAGATGTTTGTGCGCACCTTAAAAGTTAAATGTAGATCATACCTTTATTCCAAACAACACACCATTGCCTTGGTTAGGATCCTAAACTATACTATACAAAACCATTAGGCACATAATTACATGTAGTATTAAGGTGAATACTGGGATGAGAAAAAATTATAGAGATCAAGACATGAAATACTTTGCCATGTCTACAATAGGTTTTTATGTCAATTATCGTTAAGATGACCATCACACCTATTTGTCTAGGTTTTAGACCAAGTCCATATCTTTACCAGTGACATTACATTGCATCACCCTAATCTTACAACCATGAGACCACCATAACTACATGAAAATATCTATACTCAACAAAAGAAAACAAGAAAGTAGTTTTAATTAATTAATTATTTTAACATGAAATTTTTAAGGAAACTTAGCCATTGGTTATAGGGGTGCCTTTAGAAATGGGTAATATGTCTTTCCAGCCCCCTATAGCTAATACTAATCCCATTACAGGAGTACCTTCAAGTATGGGCGAAGATAACATGATCTACCAATGGTTATGTTCAATCTTGGCAAGCAACCAAGGTTAAGGAAAGAGCAAGAGTGAGAACCACGGAAACCTTAAGACCAAGGTCTCCTAGTGTTGGCACATTTTTGCCATTCCATGGAGCAGTGATTTGTTAAGAAAAATTCAGTTTGAAGTTTTATTCTAAAATTTAAGAGTTAAAAGGTTACTGCATTAACAAGATTGCCCTTGCAGCTGCAGTGTATGCAAGTCTGGAAGATGTAGATGATTTCAGATTTTGCAGTGCTGTGTTGGTAATTCACTGAATTCAAAGGGAATGTTTCAGCTTATTTGGAGGCAAGGACGAATTGAATTTGAGTGATAAAGATGCAACCATGGTTTTGAGCTCATTATCTTGTTCAAAATACAAAGGAAGCTCATACGCAGAGCAATGATGCAAAAAAATCTCAGAGGAAAGCAGTGATGATGATGAATCTGACGAGGACGGTTCATGGGATTCATCAGTTCTCCTGAAGAGATTAGAGTAACAGACGTTTTATTTTACATTGATAATGTTTTGGAGGCCCAGGAACTCTTAAATCTGCTTCCCACGGATCTGGAAAGTGCCATGTCTCTCAGGCTTCTCATTACTACTACTGATCCAGCTGTGAAAGATATAATGTGCATCCCAAATCCTGAAGATATCAGGGTCTTTGAAGTTTCTCCCATGAAATCAGAGCAGGCCATGAAGTTATTGAAATCAGAGATGTGTCTCGAAGTTTTTGACTGCATTAGCAGTGAAGATGTTGGGAGATTCTTGGATATTTGCAGGGGTGTGCCTCTAGCTCTGAAGATTGTGGTCAGATTTATAGCTATGGAGGACTACAAGAACAAGGCTTGTGAGAGGATTAGAAAACTGAGGAATTATGGGCCTGGAAGTGAGGACTTTTTTGCCTTTGCATTTGATGGGTTAGAGGAGAATTTGAGAGATACATTTTTTGATATCTGTTCATTCTTCCATGCAAACGGATGGGCTTATGTTGAGTCCATTTTTGGGCAGGATGTGCTGAGAGTTCTTAAAAATAGGCCACACATCATCAAATATTCTATAGATTTGGAGAAAGGATTGAGGGGTGCAGAATGCTCAGAAAAAGAAGTGATCAAAGTACATGATGGTATTCTCGAGACAGCTAGAAGAGTATTATCAAAATTTATTCAATGATGATCAGCTTGACAATCAGGAGATTCTTCGCAAGATAAAGGGAATTTTGTTTGTACAGAGTGAAGAGAATATATACTCTTCATTCGAAAATGAAGAACGCAGAACAAAGTTTTAAGAAAATGCTTCCGGATCAAGCCTGAAGAGAGAAGCGATGGAAGAAGCTTCAAATCCGAACAAAGGAAGAATAATTGCTGGTGCTGATGAAGCTGGAAAATCAGAATCCTCGCCGTCTGCAATCGCGAGGGCTTACATGCATAGCAGATCATCCGCAGCACCGAAAATTCCTTTTGGTGACACTCATCAGCAGAGGCTCTCTTGGAACTGGAGGCAGAGCAAATTTGCTAAATCAACTGATCTGAAACAGGGACAGGTGTTTGGCAGAAAAAATCAATTCAAGCATCAATCGTGGCTACCTCTACATAATCAGATGCCAAAGAGGACGAGTAGTTTCTAGGAACAAAAGCTTTTGTTATCCAAAAACGGTGCCCGTCAGGGAGTTAGACCAAAGATATCAAATTCTTCTACAGAAGTTCATGACAGAGCGAGTTCGGTTTTAACCCACAACTCTGTTCAAGAAATAAAATTGAATGTTGCTCTGGCGCCACTGCAATCTTTCGCACCAGCTGAAGCATCGGATTCATGTGGCCCTGCAATGGAAACGCAAACGCTACCACAAGCGGTCCTGTTTGCGGATATATCGCGTATGCATATTTTCTGCTTTCTGCGTTCTCATCGGCGAACCAACGGTTTTGGCCTTGCGCTTTCACATCTAATCCCGAATTCTACGACGAAAATTTTGGCTTACAATATTATGAAGGTATCAAAGGCAGCGACGACAATATTAGGATTTTGAAGAACAAAATTCAGAACTTCCGTTTCTGCAATCTTTTTTCTTTTTCTACCTAACCTAGAATTGAAAAAGAACTGCCACTTTCTTCGAGGATGAATCGAACAGGTTGCACAAGAACATCTTTCTTTGTTCTTGTTTCAGAGCATTGCCGTTCCTTACAGGAGGCACTTTCTCCTTAATTGCCAAAGCTTCAAAGTTTTACTCGTTGCAGCTGCGTCTTGTAAAATTAGCCGGTGGCGCTAAGCCCTTCCACTGGAGGGTGGATTTAACACATCTAATGCACACGTCAGAGTGCTCTGTGTCGGCGCCGGAGAAAGTTTACATGCTTCTGTTCACTCACATTGAATGCTGCCATTTTGTTTTCAGAATCTTTAATTGCAAAGGCACTGAAAAGGAATTTCTTGTTTTACAAAAACATGTCTATTTTGCATCGGACACGACGAAAATATTAACGAAGTGCCAAAGACTCTAATCGAGATTGAGCCTTGCATAGACTGGAAGACAAAGCCAGAGCATCTATCTTCTCAAATTCAGCCAAAATTTGAACTTGTTATTACAAGTAATTCATTTTTTTATGCATTTTTGAAAACATATGGAATTCTTGTCTACTACTTTGTCAAAAAAATATTATTATTATTTAAGGAAAAAGGGAATTTATGGGACAACTATTCAATGTCTTGAACAGTTGTCAATTATGCTATCTATGGTAGTTATAATTGACTACCATGGTGGTTGTAACTACCAAATAGGACACTTAGCAGCTATAGTATTTATCTAGCTCCCATAGTGGTTATAACACATCTTAATTTTCCATGATGATTGTAACTACTTAGAAGCCACTATAAAAAGAGTTTCTAGAGTAGAAAAAAGGGAGAAGAAAATCAAGAAGAAACATTGAAGATTACTTGTAAGAATGGCTTGCTAATTGCATCATTAATTTAGCTACTTTGTCAAAATCCTTCGAGTTCTTTTCTTCTCATTTTGTCTTAGTTTCTTAGCTAATGGTTTAGATAATATTGTGCTTAGCATTTAATTTTGGGATTTTTTGATTGATTTTATAGTTCTATTTTTGCGCAATTATAGACTTCTATTTGGTTGTCATATAAGAGCTTATGTTGTCTTTAAAAAGCATCTTGAACAATTTAATAGTAATGTCTGTATGAAATTGCCTGTTTAAGTCTAGAGGGTCTAGAAAACCTTTGATATTTTGACTTGACTTAAAATAGATTCAATTTTTAAAGTTTTTTCCTTGATATTTTAATCTTGAAATTGTTAAATCTTTTCTGATAGCTCTATTGTTTGCAATTCTTGACAACTATTAACTAGCCAAATAAAAGTTTGTACTTTATAGTTTACAAAGTGTTTTGGTAGTTTAATAAGAGTGTATTTTTACAAAATTGCTTGTTGAGCTCAGAGGGTTTGGATAGTTTATAATACTTTAGATTGCATTAGAATAGCTTTCTTTCGAAGTGTTTTCTCATGTTCAATTTAT
The DNA here is from genome assembly GCA_015680685.1 of Gnetum montanum. Taxonomy (NCBI): domain Eukaryota; kingdom Viridiplantae; phylum Streptophyta; class Gnetopsida; order Gnetales; family Gnetaceae; genus Gnetum; species Gnetum montanum. Next base: position 2,508,779 of record MNCI01033474.1, read on the forward strand.
CTCGTCTAAATGTTTAAGTTTTTACAAAAATATGCTTTTTTTTCTTCTTCTCTTTTAAAATCCATTGAATCTCACTATATTGCTAGTTTTCTTGTGGATCTTTCTCTCTGAGAAAAATTAGGAGTAGATTTCTGTAGACTTGTGCTTGAGCATTTTGGTGAAATTTTATTTGTTTTAAGCAATGTACTATAGGGACAATATAAACTAAGTGACTAGACAAAATATGAATCTTTAATGACTTAAAGTGTTCAACAAGGTTAGCTAAATTTCTATTATAATAGTTAGTTATAGTTTCATACACAAACCCAACCATTTCAATATTCATAATAGCAAATATACATTTATGATTAGTTCACTCTATTACCATTGAGTTTATTTGGAGGCATCTGGGCCTTGGTGTTTTTAGAGATCAACAAACACTTAAACTCAAGTTTAAAGAAACATGTTTGTTTTCCATGATTCTAGTCATGAGCCCGAAGGAAAATGTTGACGGTTTCAAATGGTCACTGATGAGTGGTGAGGTACCCCTACGTCCAACTATATGAATACGAGCTTTATGCGCAGTCCAGTCAAACTCCAAGGATTAAGTGCTTATGCGCTTACATAGAACAAGGATGGGTTATGCGATCGTTATCTTCCCAAGCTTACTTGTAAGGCACGATTGTATGGTTAAGTAAACTTGAGGTATATGATTTTTATGCTTTCTATGTTTTATGTTCTTTATGCTTAAAAGAGAGAAATGAGGTAATTTAAGAACTAATTTGATTTAACTAGCTAATTAACTATTCTCTAACTAGTCCTAACACCAGCATCTGTTCCCACTTTCCGGACACATCCTGAACCAATGTAACACTACTGGGATTACCAACCGCTAGTCGTTACTAGGTTACCAAGTGTTCCACGTATGTTAGATATAATGCAATTGGTACCTTGCCTCAATATGAAGCACATTGGCTAGGCCGTGAATATGGTAGATACTAGGTTAGATGTTTGTAAATGATAGCTACCGAAGGTGTAGGGGTGAGATAAGTAATGGAATGGAAAAATTTATGATAGGGCCTCCATGACTAAGAGCGAACCTTCGGCAGCAATAGGATGGAAAATGAAAGGACAAGAAAGATGAGAGGAATAACAATGGTGAAGCCAATAAAACAAAAACAAAAATGGATTTCATTGATGGGGTGAGATGAGAAATAGTTGATTGCAAGAAATGTTTAAGGCAAAGAGCTTAACAATTGCACCAAAAAGGAATGCCAATGGATCCTCCCCAAAGCAGGTTGATGCCCTTTATGCCTTGACATACCCACAAACCAAAGAGTTCGTAGGCTCTAGGAATGACATATGGAAACAATGGTTAAGGACTTACCCATAAAAATTTACCAACAAGGAATAATGCATCAACCAAGATATAGATTGATTATAAAATCGGCAATGAGGTGGAATATGGGAAGAAATATGGAAAGATAAGAGAGAATGGAATGGAATCCGGGAATCAAGGTTGTGTAAAGTCACTAGTGTAGTATGTGATTAAGATGACTTAATAGAATTCATTCCAAATCTAGATTAAAACTAACCACATCTAGTGACCTTGCATCAACACACTTGACCAAACCATCCTCTTGAAGTAACAAGAATGTGTCCATAGAGCCACCACCATTTCAACAAGAGAAAGATAGAGAATCAAGAAGCAAGAAAGGGCCTTAGTTAGAGGGAATCTTCAGGCATGGGTAACATGTCTTTCTAATACCTTAACCAGTGCTGTAGCCCATGTTTCTTTATTATGTATAAGCGGTATGCTTTGAATTCTCACCCGTTTTTTTTGTTCCATGAGAATCACACCATGCAAAGACTTATTTGATTTAGCCAACTTCCTGATATTTGATCAAGAGCGGAATGATGGAAAACCTATGAAAAAAATCCAAGTCCTAAAGAGAATAGCTAGCACAAATGCGTCGAATCCCCTTAAGGTCACACCCTTTTCAATCCATTTGAATCTTTCCTTAGTTTGAAGAATTCCAAGCCACCAATTCATTAATAAGTTTAATTAGAAAAAGGGATAGTATAGTTCCAAAAAAAAGGGAGACCATAGAGTTGTATGGGTGGATGGGTGACGTGGACTCATTACCTGTTTTATAAAAAAGAACCATATCTTAGCATCACATTGAAAGTCAAAGGTAAAAACCAAATATTAGCAGTCGACACCATTATAGTACAATCCACCATCATGAGCACTTATGATATGATGAGTGAGATTTATTCAAAAAAAATGTAATAGAGAAAGAAATAGTAAAAAATGTTAACAATGATGTAAAAGAAAAACAAGTAAAGGTGAAGAATGTGTAAAACAAAAAATACAAAAGAAATTGAGGCTTAGAATGACTAACATCGGCGGCCATCTCCCCCATGACTGAGTTGGAAGGAGGAGATTTGAAATAATGAGTAAGGTTGTTCATTAATAGAGATAGTGTTAGTATTGGCTGTTTTAGGCTCATGGAAAGGTTTGGTTTGCTAGATGTTGACTAGTAATTTCTTATTCGGGCTTTCAGGTTTATAGATCATCATGGCCCCTAAAGGGAAAGTTTCATGAATGATATAAGGTCATTCTCATAGCATTTGAAATTTAGTTTGTTATGGTACATGTGTGGGATTCTAATATAGAACCTTATGTCCTGGTTGGTATTTGACTTTCCTAATCCTTAGGTCATGACGTTGTTTGTTAAAGGCCTTGTATAATTAATTGGATGACAGGGCGGCTAATTAGTTTTCATCTAGCAAGTTAAGGTTCATTAACCGTTCTTTTTGTGCTAGATTGAGGTCAAGGTTGAGGTCACATGCTGTAGATAGTGTACAGAGCTCAGCTTGGATGGGAAGTGTTGGAAGTTTACCGTACACTAACTCATAGGGAGAATAGCCTATAGGGAGTTTCCATGTGGAGTGATATGCCCAAAGAGCATCGTTCAGTTTGGTGCTCTAGTCTCACCTATATTTGGTAATGGTTCGTGTGAATATTTTTGTGATCTTCCTATTGGTGACTTCTGCATGGCCATTCGCTTAAGGATGGTATGGTGTAGTCAGATTATGCTCCACTCCTAAGCGTTGCATCAACTTTCAAAAAGTTGCACCTGTAAAGTGTGTACCATTATTAGAAATAAGTGCATGAGGCATGCCAAACCTATTTACGATTTGTTGTTGAACAAATCATGCAGCAGTAGATGATGTACAATCAGTAATAGCGGCTACTTTGGCCCACTTTGTAAAATAGTCAATAGCAACAACAATGTAGGCTTTTCCATTAGACATTGGTGTAATAGGCCCCATAAAATCAATTCCTCATATGTCGAAGGGTTCTAAAGGTTGAATCCATTGTTGTGAACCCTCCATTCTAGTAGTCATTCCCCCATTGCATTGGTAGTGCTTACAAGATTGGACGAAGTGATGAGCATCTCAAAACAATGTAGGATAATAATATTGTGTAAGCAAGATTTTAATGGTTGTTCGTCTCCCAACGTAATGACCCCCACAAGGGCCCTCATGAGCATCTTGGAGAACTTGCAATTGATCTACATTGGGAACAAACCATCGGACCAAGCCATCAGAACATAGCTTATAAAGTTTTCCATTGATTTCCATGAAATATTTGGCTCAGTGAAGAAACTATTGTTTCTTCTTAACGTCTAATCCTTGTCTTGTTTCTTGTGTAAGAAGATAGGTAAGAATGCTACTATAACAACTTGTATTTGTGGTTAATTGATTGTTTATTACACCTACAAAGAGGAGTTCATTAGGGAACTGGTTAGAAATTAGATATTCATCCTCTTTGTTGTCCCATCGTAATCGAGATAAATGATTAGCAACAACATTCTTGGTGCCTTTACAATTCATCATTGTAGGATCGAACTCTTGTAAGATCATGAGCCATTGTATGATGCAAGGGCTCACCATTAGCTTATTCATTAGGAACCAAATTGCACTATGATCAATGTGTACAAATATCTTATAGCCTAATACATAGTGCCTAAATTTTTCTAGTGCAAACACCATAGCCATTAACTCTTTTTTTGTTGTGGTGTAGTTGAGCTATGCACCAAAAATATTTTAACTTGCACAGTGAATGTAATAGGGTTGTTTATGGTCATCTAACTGTGTAAGTATGGCTTCTAAAGCATAGTTGGATGCGTTAGTCATTATGTGAAATGGTCTAGACTAGTCAGGAGCTTGTAGAATAGGTATTTCTACAAGATTTCTCTTCAAGGTTTGGAAAGCTAGTTCGCATTCCTTAGTCCATTCAAAGGGTACGTCCTTCTTTGTTAATTCTACCAATGGTTTTTCAATCTTTGAGAAGTATCTATAATAGCGAGTATGTCCAAGGAATGATTGGATATCTTTGATAGTTTCAGATTGATGAGTGATTCCTTGGATGACTTTAATCTTTTCAGGATCTACCTCTATCCTTGTTTGTGAAATCTTTTGCCCTAACACAACACCTTCTTGGACCATTAAATGGCTTTTTTGCCAATTGAGCCTTAAGTTGGTTTCTAAACATTGTTTCAATACTTTCTCTAATCGATGCAATGCTTGTTCGAAGTCTACTTCATAGGTGAAGAAATTTTCCATAAAGACTTCCACACCATTCCATATTTGTTGCTGAAATATACTTAGACCCAAATGTTGAAATGTTTCTGGGCCATTACACAAGTCAAATAGCATCTGCCTATATGCAAATGTCCCCCAAGGACTTGTGAATGTAGTCTTGGCTTGGTCTTTTGGTGCTATTTAAATTTTATTGTATCCACTGTAACCATCCAGAAAACTATAGTAGCAATTCCCTGCAATGGTATCTAAGACTTGATCAACGAATGACAATGGAAAATGGTCTTTAAACGTTGCCATGTTTAACAGCCTAAAATCTACACACACCCTTCATTTACCTTTCTTTTTGGGCATAATGACTAATGGACTAACGCATTCACTATCAGCAATGGGGTAGATGAACTCAAATTTTAGAACTTGTTCAATTGCTTCTTTAACCACCTGCTTAAGCTTTGGGTTCAGTCATCTTTGCGGTTGTCGTCGAGGTTTCATGGAGGGGTTAGTGTAAATTCTATGTTGGCATATCCTAGGATCTATTCTGGTTAATTTAGGATATGACCAAGCAAAGGATTTCAACCATTTGTTTAATATTTTTAGCAGTCTTTCTTTTTGTTGAGGAGTGAGCTTAGCGTTAATGATTACAAATTTTTCATTCTGGAGAAATGTGTACTCCATACCAGTGGGCAACGATTTTAACTCAAGGGGCTCTTTCTTAAACTCATCAAGGATTTCCAACTTCCCCTAGTTGATATTTTCGATGTCAGGACTTGGAAGTTGGCAATGGATTTGCTTTAATGTATTTATGCTATTGATATAAGCACAAGTCAAGCTCTCAATTGGTTCCATGCATAGAGTTGAATTGCTCTCTTGGTCAGCTGTTAGCCACTAGGTGCCTTCCTATCTTGTGGCTACTACATATAGGCATCTTTGTATGTTAGTTATTTGTGCACACTGGTTGCATGCAGGTAATGTTAAGCACTGTACAAACCATGCCTTCTGCACGCAGTTGCACCCTATGTCACTATATGAGATGCATGGAACTTTCTTTTTTCCAATCTTTCCAAATGTATTTTCCTTTGATATTTCTAGGGAAAGATCACGTATTCCTAAGTGCGCATCAATCGTACTTAGCCATGCTCTTTCCATTATGATTGGGAAGTCCCTTTTACAGTTGTTGACTTGAATCACTAGGAAATCGGCTAGATACTACCACCCACAAATAGTGGTGACAATGTCCTCCACTAGTTCTAATGGGATAGTGATGGACTGGTCGACCAACTCTAAACGAATGTTACTCTTTTTTAGTGGAGGCAGGTTCCAGGCTTTGTACATTTCTTAAGAGATTAAGTTAACACTAGAACGTGAATTCAAAAGAGCTTTGCAAGGATCATTTCTAGTAATTTGCAAATATATAAGAGGACTCCCAGGATCAAAGAATTTTCTAAGAAGATGAGTAGCTTTAATCCAATTGGTAATGGCATGAGTCAACATGATTGTATGCATTGGATGCAATTTTTGGTTCAAAGGAAGCTCTAAAGATTCAAATGATGGCAAGGAAATTGGACAGTTAGCTGCCTATGGCTGTAAGGACTTGGTTGGATTATTGGTTTTAAAGAAGGATCTCTTCTTTGTGTAGTTGTCTAAACCAATAGTAGGTTGAGGATTGATAGCCCTTGTATCATTACATTGCTAAGGCTGGGCAGGAAGCTCACCTTCAATTATGGCAACTTTGCCCTTATCTTTGTTACGTGCAGACTCAGCTTCTTTCTTTTTTCTTCTCTCTCGGTCACTACTTTGCTCTCTAGACTCCTTTACTATTTTGAGGATGGTTTGAAATTTATTATCTAGGGAGTCCCACATTTGATCTACCTTTGCCAATACATCTAATTCAAACTTTTGAATGGGCAAAGTCTTCCTATTTACCATCTCTTTGAGTGGTGACTCTTCTTCATCTTTACAAAATCTAACTTCCTTCTTTTGAAGGGAAGAATCTCTATTGTATTCCTCCACACTTTCTCTTTTACTTAACTCACCTTCCTCCTTGGAAACTTGCTTCAACAATCTTTGTATTTGATGGGCTTGGAGCTCAGATAGCGTTCCTTGGGCATAAGTCCCAAGGGTTCATTGTGTTTCATACCAGAGCCCATCTATGAGATGGTGTAGTTGTTCCCTTTGCGAGTAACCATGGCTAGGGCAACGATGTAATAATGCATAATATCGGCCCATGGCAACATCCAAGGGTTCATTTCCTCCTTGTTTTCATCCTTGGATTTGCCTACACAGGTTGGACACTTAGGAGTACATTTGATACTTATCGTTAAATAACTCTAACATGGTACTCCATCGATGAATGGATTTTGGTTCTAAGGACTAGTACCAGCTTTCCACTTCCTTGATCAATGTCTGTGGAAATAACTTTAGTTTTTGCCACTCATTTTCTATATTTTGCAAGGCAGATGCATCATAGAATGCTTGTAGATGATTTTGAGGATCAACATTGTATCCCCCTTCAAATCGTGGGATATTGTTCATGTCTAATCTTTTGATCCTACTATCCTTTTGGTGTCTTATTGGGATCCTAATGGCCTCAGTTATATCTAGCATACTTCGGGTAGTGAGTAGGGGTTCATCATGATTGTATTGTCTATGGCATCTATGATGCCTATGCTGTTCCCTACTCTCCCTCCTTTCGTGATGTGTTTTTCTAGAATTCCCACATACCCTTTCTTGATTGTTTCATCTATGATCTCTGTTTCTCTTACCATTGTTCTCATGGTCTTTCCCTTTGCGACTACATTCAAATCCCAAAGGAGAGGGGGAAGGAGATGATGAAGGTGAAGAGGAAGGAGGACTGGCACTGTGATGGCACCTATGACTTTCTCTTTGGTGGTCTGAGCTTTGGTCATGGTTACAATCAGAATGTCCATCAATGTCACATGTTCGTGTTCCTTTTTGGACCCTTTGTGTCCATTGGTATCAGAACCTAGGTTATGAATAGTTGAGTGAAGATTTTGATACACAACTCCTTAACCAAAGTCAACGAGAGGAACATCATTTTGTGGAAAACCTCTCGAGGTAGGTTCACCACCCTTGTTTTCACTTAGGACATACAAAACATCTTGAAACCATTTCCCCTTCATAGATTTGTAATGTCTCTCATGTTGTAAGTCCCTTTGGCATAGTGCCTCCATGGGTCAATATTCTCTGAAGTTGTGTTCATGCACAACGTACTCTACCTATAAGTGCTGCATACTAATTCGTGTGAGAGCACGAAGAAGCATGCTTGGGACTAAGCGATTGGGAGGTAACACTATGTTACCTTCTAAATCATGCCATCATAGTTGTTCATCCTGGTGGAGGATAAAGGTAAAGTTTGGTATATACGCATTAGGATGAGTGTATACCACACGAAACTATTGGGGCACTAGTGGATCATCATGTGTACTATGCCTTTGATTGTTCATTGTGTTGAACCTAGTCGGTGAAGCACTCTCATAAGAAGAAGGAGACATGATTGATGATTCAGTGTGCAATACTCTCTTTTTGATAATTGTAGGACAACTAACCCTAAGGGTTTATTCCAATGATGGAAATATTTCCTAAGTTCTAATCAGCGCACAAATAACAAAATCCCTGGCAACGACACCAATGATGAGTGGTGAGGTACCCCTACGCCCAACCATACGAATACAAGCGTTTACACGTGATCCAATTGAACTCCAATGATTAAGTGCTTATGTGCTTACATAGAACAAGGATGGGTTATGCGATCATTGTTGTCCTAAGCTTACTTGTAAAGCACGATTGTATGGTTAAGTAAACTTGAGGTATATGATTTTTATGCTTTTTATGTTTTATGTTCTTAATGCTTAAAAGAGAGAAATGAAGTAATTTAAGAACTAATTTGATTTAACTAGCTAATTAACTATTCTCTAACTAGTCCTAACAATAGCATTTGTTCCCACTTTCCGAACACATCCTGAACCAGTGTAACACTACTGGGATTACCAAATGCTAGTTGTTATTGGGTTACCAAGTGTTCCATGTATGCTCGAAGTGGTTGTACTGAGTGTGCTTACTTGTTGAAAATTAATAATTCTATAAAGACAATATCAATTAACTAATGAAAGCATTAAATAATTGTAAATAACATTAAATGCAATAAATAAGATATTCTGAATGTTGCAAGGTTTATCACAAAGTTTTTCTTTATTTCCAGACACAAGGTGTGCTCAGGTACACAATGCTCGAATAAAGATCTGTTCACTTTATGACTCCTACTGTGGACACTCAGAAATAATTCTAACTCTAGAAAGGGAAAACTGAAAGAGTTCAAGTAAGGGACTAAGAAAACTAACTGCCAAACCAAGTGCATTGGTCTCTTATTTATAAACAATGAGATAGGTTCTGATCTTAGGTGTCCGATATTGCTTGGTGGGCTCCAATATCATGGACCCGATATCGCGGTCTCGATATCATGACTCATTAGTCACCAACACCTAGTCACCAAGTAAGAGAACGTCGAAGAAATTAGAGAAGGAGAGGAAGCCAACATAACTTTCTTAGCTCTTCATCCTTACCATTTTCCTCATCATCTAACTTTGACAAGTGGGAGCATGACTAGGATTGAAGGAAAAGTGATTAAAGGTAAGGTAAATATGATGGAAAATCCCACTGTAGAAATGGATGAAGGGAATATAGACAAGAGCAAGAAGAAGAAGGGAATCATTAAGAAAGAAGGCATAGTAGGCCACACCAAGGAAACATAACCATGATAGAGGCTAAAATGAATGAGATGACTATGATGAACCATTACTTGCAACAAGAATTATGATGAATACCTAAGATGTGTTTCAGAATTTCACTAGGTATCAAAGAAATAGCTAGATCAAATGGCTTGATATGAATAATATTCCTAAGTTTGAGGAAGGATATAATGTTGATTCACATCATTATCTGCAAGCCTTCCATGATGCCTGTTTCTTGCAAAATATTGAAAATAACTAATAGAATCTTAAGTTATTTCCTAGGACACTTGTAGAGGAACTAGAAAGTTGGTACTAGTCCTTGGAACTGGAATCTATTTATAGATGGAGTATGGTATTAGAGTTATTCAATGATAAGTTTCAAATGTACTTTAAGGCTAAAAACAAGGTAATTGTGAATCCCTTGATGTAGCCTTGAGAAGATAATATTCTTTGCTACACTAATACATAGGTCATGATTTTTCTCAATGGGAGTATCTTTGCCACATCATATATGTGATCAGAAGAAAAATCTATAAAGCCCTTGGGAGCTATGCTCAAGGGAGACTATTAGAAGTGATTATCTATTAGATGAATCTCTCCTTAAGAAGAAAATCTATCTTTATAAGCAAGAGAAAGAAGCATCATTAGAATATGTAATCTAGCAGAAAATCTCATCCATCCAAAAGTCTATTAGTAGAGTTGCAACTAAGGTAGAAGAAAAGTAAGACTCCATGGATAAAATATTCTAATCAAGATTCTAATCAACATTAAAGATTATGGAGCAGAAGAGAAGCAGGTTAGATAAAAGAATAAGAAAGAGAAGAAATACATAAATCGATACATTTGTGAGTAACATGGAAAGAATTTTTAGTGGAAGAAATTTTAGACTTAAATATGAATGATAATGAATGTGACATATGCTAATAAAAACATCTATAAGATTATTATCTAGTCATGCCACATCTCCAAGAATATGAAGCTTATGTCGTAAATCAAAAGTTCATTAAAAGGTGAACACATAGGAAATTGCCTTAACCTCAAGGTAATTATCAACAAGCCTATGATCAACTACATTATTATTAAAGTTTGGCTCTACCACGATCTCAAGAGTACTACCAATAGTAGTGGCAAAATCTACAATTGTGGAGAATGCCACCACCAAGGTAATAATATTTCTATATGAAAATAGACTCATATGGATATTATAACCAACAACCTATGTCTCCTAATGGCTTTACTACTCATGCTTTGACTCATCATTATTATCCTCTTGAGTACCACAAACTAGTTCCTTCGTAGGTTGAATCTCTATCCTATGCTCTTCATCCTTACCAACACTCCCAACAATATGCTTAAATTTATTTAAAATATATTTCATTACTAATACAAGGTAAGATTTCACCATATCCATAACAAAAGAATGCATCATGAGTAATAAATTGCAAATGTATGATAGTTTAAGTAGATCCAAGCACAAGCCTTAAAAATTTCCCTTCTTTAGATCTATTAGTTCATCCAAACCAATCTAAGCATCAATGGTTGTGAATCCTAATTTAATGGTAAAATTTTCCAATCTATCAAATAAGCTACCTTCGAACCAAAGTGTGAAGATAAATACTATTATGCTAAATCATGTTGTTATATATTGAATAAAAGCATATAACCTTTGTAGAAAAAGAATAGATCCTAAAAACCCCTTGATTTACTTATAGATTGCTAGGAATGCACCATTTAATGCTCTACTAGACTTAGGTTCTCACGTCAACTTAATCTCTCAAGAAATATATAAGTCCTGGAACTTGCCTCCACTAAAGAAATGAAATATTAAGTTAGAGCTTATAGATTAATCCATCACTATCCTATTGGGATAGATTGAGGATATTATGATCACCATTAGTGGTTGGTCCTAGCCAAAATATTTCTTATTGGCATTAGTATGATATATAAGGAAATTTAATCATGCTTCCAAAATAAAGATTATGAAAATATAAGAAATCCAAAGTTGATTTATGCACCACTTTAAAAAAGATAAAATAATAAAATTAATGTTTTTTTTCCTAATTTCTTAAATTAATAAATGGATTACTATATAATGGCCTTAATTCAACCTTTTTTTAATGATTCTAAACTCTAGGCCAATAATAGTTCATGTTTCCTACTATGACCTCATCATTTTCAATAAATTAAAGAGTCTCTTCATGATGTAATAATTTGGTTTCCTAAAATGAAAGTTGTTAAATAAATTTAAGCATTTAATCTCATGCATTTCATCTTTTCTTTCTCAATTTTTCACATTCCAACAATTTTCATCAATTTCTTACAAGCTTATCCTCCATATATCATTACAATCAAATCTCTACAATTTATTATCTCTACATTAATGTTAATTATATTTTGTAACTGCAATAATATTACATTCTATTTCCATCAACTATACTTCATCACCAATTCCCAAGTTTTTATCATAAGGACAGAAGTTAAAAGATCATTACTAAATTTCATTATATTTGCAACAAATCAAGACTACTTTTTACCAAACATTAAAGTTTCAAATTGAAGATCATTACAAGGTGAATCTATACATATAAAGTTCATCAAATTTCAACTTGTAAAACTTGAGATATTTGAAAATATTAGTTTGACCATAACTTGTAGTAAATTCATGGAATTATAGGTTAATAGACCATAAGCTTATCATGAATCATGATATTACAGATTCTAGAATTTTAACAATCATGCTAATTGGTCTCCTCATGGTGAAGTTGTGATTAACATATAGTATTAACCACAACGTATGATGAAGTCATAGTTATCCAAAATTCTCAACCATGACTCATGGTAATCTCATGGTGTAGTGACCTTAACTTATGATCCACATGTGATGAATATGCAAATAAGGAAAATTCATCATGACTCATGGTGAAGTTATTGTATAGTAACCACAACTAGTGATAAAGTCATTTGGTGTAAGAATATCTTTTCTAAGCCCACTTTTCATCCCTACAAGTAGTTGATTGTAGGTTTTGTGAATTTCGAGAGAAATCTTAAAGGATGGAGAGACATCTTATGTTAATAGCTAGGAATTGATAGGAGATGTCACAATTGTAGAGAAGATGTCTTGTTTATGAGAGAGAGTTCTTATTCTAAAGGAATGGGAAACGGCTCTTCCTAATAGAAGACATCTTTTCCTAAAAGAAAAGATCTTACTTTAATAGGAAACATCTTCCACAATCAAGAGACTTATTATTTGAGTCTTGGATGCTGCAAATAGGCTTCTTACCAAGATTGTAAACATCCCCTATGGTTGGGAAAAGTTTTAAGTTGGCAATTCCAAGTTTGAAAATAGTCGAAATTGTGAGAATAAGATAAAAATAGTTGGGAATCTTCTAATTGAACATGGGGAATATTTTCCTATGATTATTATCTTGAATTTTATAAATATATTTTTTATTTTGATGTTTTTTTATAAGATGGAGATTTAAGCACATGAGAGTTTGTTGAGAGAGATAACATGAGTGTGTGTGCATCTATATAATTAATTATGTGCTATACCATTATGACTCTTTTGTTTAGTTGGATGTTAGTCCTTTGTTTGTAGAAGAGATCTAGTTTAGTTATGTCCTATATTAAGGTCAATTATGGTGTGGTTGTAGAGCCTTATGCTTTGCAATATTATTGAGTATGTGTGAGTGATTTGTGATATAGTGAATTGTGGAATCACTGTAATTGTAATCTTCTTTGAATTAATTGAAGATAGATAGTTTTCTTGTTTTCTAGCAAATAAATTATCTTCATACATTTTGGATTTAGTCTATGTTTGAAGGATTAAATTATATGAAAGAGATCATCCTCAAACATAAATGATGGATATAAATTTGAAAAGTAGGATAAAATGATTAAGTTCCATCACCAATATGGCATATTTAGTCATTACACAAGAACCAAAATTTATGGAAGAAGCATTAAAAACTAAAGAATGGGAAGAAGACATGGATAGGGAATATAAGGATATCATGAAAAATCAGACATAAGAATTAGTAGAGAAACCAAAAGAAAAAATTGGATTGATTATAAATGATTATATAAAATCAAATTTAATGAAAGAGGAGAAATCATCAAACATAAAGAAAAAATTGATGCTAGACGATTCAAACTAAAAAAAAACATATTAATTATGAGAAGATGTTTTTCCTAGAAGGAATGTTTAAATCCATTTAACTCATCCTTTCATAGCTACCAAGCATGATCTTAAACTCCACCAAAATGGATGTGAACTTAACTTTTCTTAATCAAAACATTAATAAAGAGGTTTATATCTACCAACCTCAAACTTATGTTATCTACAAAAAAGAAGTAAAATATGAAAATTAAATAAAACCTTGTGTGGATTAAAGCAAGCTTCAAGAACATAGGTTTATAGAATTAATGACTATTTGCTAAAAATAGGATATTCCTATCACATATTTAAACCTATTGAAATACCACAAAGGAAATCCATGTTGAAGCCCATGACCAAAACTACCTGTAATTTGATGGAAAATGATGGTAGACACAATTTCCTCATTATTCCTAACACATGACATTGTAACCTTTATCACTAAAATTTAGGATAGAATTTTTGTTGTAAAATTTTAAAGTTGTAGTTCATAAGCTGCAATCTCACACATCTTAGCATATGAAGGCTAAAAAATGCTTCATAAGTTGTGAATGGCTCATCTTCTAGGTAGGAAAAGCTGTATTTCGTATGTATCTAGGCTTGGGAAGGTTGAAAATGCTTTTCAAACCACAAAATTTCACATTTTTTGGTTGTTACATTGGCCATGGTAGTTTTTACGTTGACAACTTGCAAAGCCATCATATAAAATTTGGGCTTTTAATTTTTATGCTGAGGAGACTTGCATAGCCAACGTATAAATTTGGTCATTGAATTTTTATGTTGGGAAACAATGAAGTTAGTATAAAAAGCATAAAATTTTTCAAATTTAATAAATACACTACCAAGGGATGACTTGTATACATTAGAAATTTGTAGCAATCTATCAACAATCATGGAAGAAATTTGCAGTAATGAATTAGTCACCAAATGACCTGTTTAAATTGAAGTTGATCAGGTTGAAAGGACTTTTGGAAATTTTCATTCAAGTTGGATATAAAGACATCTAGAGTAGTACAAATCCACTAGAAGTCCACAACTATCATCTCACCTATAGTGTAGATCTTAGTATTGGAGAGGCCAACAATGAGCTTCAAATAACGAAGACTTGAAACTACCGAAGAGCAAAGGTAACTATAGAGCATACCCTGTTAGCTGAATCACATTCCGAGCATCCTCCATTTGGCTCTTTGATATATTCAAAGCATTGAAATTTGTACCCATTTGAACTTTGTCCTTGTAAACCATTTTATTATTTTAATAGAAAGCTACAATTTCATTTGTTCAATGTAAATTTATTTTTAGTTTATTAGCTTCTAGATTTCCATTTATAGTTTTACTTAATCACATTGTTAACATATTGTAAGTCCTTGGGTGATAAGTAAGACTATCTAGGATGCTTCGGATTCTTTTCTTGGAGGCATGTGGATTGAATTTAAACTATTTTCATCCTAAAATCTTTGGCCTTCTAGCATCAAATTTTTTAGATGTTATAGTTTCTTGCCTAGAAGAAGGACCTCCACTCAAATTCTTCATCCAAGCCTACTTTGCCTTTTGTTGTTTGTTGATTTTGACCATTGTCTACCTACATTTGGGAAAAATATTTCAAATTTCACCTGGGTTTCCTTCCCAAAGCTAATGTAGCCTCACTACTTTGCAATTTTGATTGGCAATTTGCTAAAACCAACGTTGTCATGCAACTTTCTCTAGCCTCTTACTCAACGTTATAAGCTAGTTTTGGATTTTTCCTTGAAACCCAGCTTAAAAATTATAGCTTGTGATTTTTACATTGATTTTTGGACTTCTCTAAATCCAGTATGTAAATTGTAGTAGGTTTGGGCAATGTGCCATTTTCACAACAAGTGCTAGACTTTTGAAGGTCCAAAGTAAAAAGCATAACAACCTACACTTTCCATTTTGTAAAATTTGCCTTTGGGATTCTTTAGAAGCCAACATATTTTTCAATAATCCGTTGCCACTTTCTAACTACAACTTTTTAAAAAATTTTCTATTGGGCTTCTCCTAAAGCTCAGTGCATTTTTCACACTACAAGCTATGGTTGGCTAGTTACTTAAGCCCAACATAAAATTGGTCACTTGCTTAGTACATTTTTATAGCAACCATTTGCAATGCACCCATTATTCCATACATTCTAAGGAATAAAAAATTTTAAAAATTAATTAATTAATTTTTATCAATGTAATGTACAAATTTGCCACTGTCATCTGCACTACTCTTGCAGTTGCAGTTTTCACCATATTCCATTGGCAAAATCTTTTATACCTTGAGTAGTTTCACTTGCTAAAACTTTCAACTCATAACCTAGCTAAATCCTTAGTTAATGCCTTTTCGTAGGTCAACGATATTGCCACTCAACCTTACCTACATGGCCCCTAACTAGGACAAAGTCTGTTTCTATGACTTGAAAGGCCTAGCAGTCATTGAGCATAGGTAATAACTTAGGCAAAGGAGCAAGAACCCAGACTTCATGGTGATCAACGAGGAATTTTATAATTTCCTCTATGATAAAATACAAGCCGGGCTCCTTATACTATGTTCTAAGTCTGACACTAGGCATTAGTTTGAAATTATACACTAGGATGGAAAATAATACATCCCATCACCCTATGACAAAATCTTGTTAACCAATTTGTATGCACATATGTTGATACAACTCATAGATGTTGATGAGTGAAGCCAGGTGATGAGAGCGGTTACTCTAATAATTAGAGTGATAATTATTAGAGAAGTTTCTCTAATAATTAGAGTGGTTATTATTAGGGTAGTTACTCTAATTATTAGAGTGGTTATTATTAGAGTAGTTACTCTAATTATTAGAGTGGTTATTATTAGAGGGGTAGTTTCTCTAAAATTAGAGTGGAAGTTTCTCTCTAAAATTAGAGGGGAAGTTTCTTTAAAATTAGAGTGGCAATTTCTCTCTAAAATTAGAAGGGCAGTTTCTCTAAAATTAGAGTGGTAGTTTTTGTAATTGTTATAGTTGCTCCTAAGCCTATAAATATAGTGCCTAGGCACATAATAGGGGGAGTCAAAAAAGAAGTCAAAAGAAGAAGAAGAAGAAGAATTCAAAAGAGGAAGTCTTTTAGGAGTCAAGTAGCACAACTCTAGCCAAGTGACTGCAGCAGGAGGTCTAAGTGTGGACAGATCTTTATTTGAGCATTATGTACCTGAGCACACCTTGTGTACGGCAATAAAGACAAGCTCTTAGATTTATCCTTGTAGCACTTGAGATTTGTTTTCTTACACATTTCCTTTATTTTATTTTCTTCTGCATTTATTTTATTTTATTTTATTTTATGCACTTTACATTTCTGTTATTAGCACACACAGTATGATCACTTTGAGCATGCGTGTAACACTTGTTAACCCAATAACGATTAGCGTTTGGTAATCCCAATAGTGTTGCATTGGTTCAGGATGTGTATGGCAAGTGAGAACGGATACTGGTGTTAGGATTAGTTTAAAGCCTATTTAATCAGTAGTTAAGTTAAATTAGTCACTTAGTTATCTCTCTCTTTCCCTGTTAGCATAGGACATAAAAAAGATAAAAGTTATAAAAATCATGTACCTCAAGCTACTTAACCATACAACTGTGACAATACAAGTAAGTTTGGGAAGACAACGATTGATTAACCCTGAGTGTTCCATTAGGGTGTGTAAGCACTTAGTCCTTGAAGTTCAACCGGATCACATGTGAAACACTCGTATTCGTATGGTTGAGCGTAGGGGTACCTCGCCGCTCATCATTGGCACCGTTGCTGGGGACTTAGTTGTTTGTGTGCTACGTAGAACATAGGAAATCATCCATATCATTGGGATGTTAGAACGAACCCTTAGGGTTGATCAAAGGAAAGATAAGACAACGGTAAATCACACACTAAACAAGAAGAAAATGTCTTCTTCTTCACACAAGAGCACTTCACTGCCTAGGACTAACACAAGAGATAGTCGGCAGGATCATACACGTAACCAAGATCTGTTAGTTCCTCAACAATTTTAGGTAGTATATACTCATCATGATGAGTATGTACCTGATTTCACCTTTATCCTCGACTAAGATGAACAACTGCATTAGAGAGACTTGGAGGGTAACATAGTATTGCCTCCAGACTGATCAGTCCCCAACATGCTCATTCATGCTCTCACATGAATAGGCATGCCACTTTTATATGCATAATACGTTGCATGAGATCATGACACAAAGGATTATCATCCCACAGAAGCACAACATCAACGGGACTTGTGACAGGAGAGTTACCATGAATCCATGATGGGTAAATGGCCCCATAACACCCCATAAGTTTTAAGCAAAATTGGGGGTGGCGAGCCGGTTTCAACAGGTTCCCCACCAAATGATGTTCCCCCTCCTAACGATGGTTAGGAGGTGGTGTATTAAAACCTCCACTTCGCAGTTCACAACCCTGGTTCTGATCACCATGAACATGAAGTGTTCAACAAGGGAACACAAACATGTGATAAGGATGGACGTTCTGATAGTAATCACGATCAAGGCCAAGACCACCGAAGAGAAGGTAGAAAACACCATCATGATGATGGTTCTCCTTCTTCTTCACCTTCATCATCACATTCACCCTCTCCTTCAGTGTCGGGACGTAGTCATAAGGAAACTAAGCATGAGGATAAAGGAAGACAGAGTGAAAAACATTGATGAGAGAGTCGAGAATGAGGATGAGGGCACTCTAGGGAATCACAACATAGAAAAAGGAAGAGTAGGGAACCACATAGACATCACAGATGCTATGAACTAGATGACCACGAAGAACCCCTACTCGCAACCAGAAGCATGTTAGATATCACGGAGTCCATAAGAGTTCCAACAAGGCACCAAAAGGATAGTTGGATCAAGAGGTTAGACATGAACAATATCCCACGATTTGAATGGGGATACAATGCTGATCCTCAAAACCACTTACAAGCATTCCACGATGCATGTGCCTTGCAGAACATCAAGAATGAATGGAAAAAACTAAGGTTACCGGTCTTTAGAACCAAAATCCATTTGGAGGTGGAGTACGATATTAGAACTATTTAATGATAAGTATCAAACGTACTCCCGAGTGTATAACCTGCGAAAAAAATCCAAGGATGGAAGAAAATCATGAACCCTTGGATGCTGCCATGAGCTGCTATTACGCACTGTTACATCATTGTCCTGGCCATGGTTATTCGTAGCGGGATCAATTGTGCCATCTCATGGATGGACTTAGGCATGAAACAAGGAGAACCCTTGGAACGTATGCCCAAGGGAGATTATCAGAGGTTAGGTCTCATTAGGTTCATAGATTGCTAGAGCAAGTAGCCAAGGAAGAAGGGGAGCTACGTAAGAGAGAAAGTGCAGAAGAATACAACCGAGATCCTTCCCTCCAAAAAAGGGGAGTGAGATTCTGTGAAGAGGAGGAAGAGTCACCAGTTGAAGAAATGGTGAATAGGAAAACTTTGCCACTCTAAAAATTAATAACAGAAGTGTTGGAAAAGGTAGACCAAATGTGGGACTCCCTAGATAGTAGATTTGAAAATGTTCTTAAAATTGTAGAGGAGTCTAGGGAGTGAGGTAGTGGCTATGACAAAAAGAAAAAGAGAGAAGTGGACAATGCACGTAACAAAGGTAAGGGTAAAATGGCCATCACCGAAGAGGTTTTGGATTTAGATACGGACAATGATGATGGATGTGAGATATGCTGATATGACCATCCTAAGGGATGTTACCCAGTGATCTCACATTTACAAGAGTATGGGGGTGTATGCACTCAGCCCACAACTTAATAAACGGTAAGCACCCCAACGGTTACCATATCCCCAAGGTAACCCAAGGAAGTTCCACCAACCTTCAATATATTATCCAAGTGGAACTCCACCACAACCTATTGAGCAACACCAATAGTGGAAATACCCACAGTGATGGGGGATGCCACCACGAAGACAACAATACCCCTACCGACAACCAGATCCATATGGCTACTACGTGCAATAGCCAATCTCTCCATGTGACTCTGTTGGTTACATGACACGACAACATCACTATCAAACTCAAGATTATTATAGGACTCCTTCTCCTAGGGGAGATAACCCATAGACATACCACCCTCCAAATCCATCTTCAACTCTCATACCAATAGCTCCATTACCACCCGCTCCAGCGATGCAAGGGGAACTTCCCACTCAACTGTAGCAATGCAATGCTATGAGGGCTTTGAATCTTCAACCCATTGCTGGTTCTGACAACCATATGAAGAGAATACCTTTCTTCAGAACCAACAGTCCAACCAAGCCCTAACAACCACAAGTGGTTGAACCTCTGAATGCCTCCCCATCAATTAAGGCTTCAGGGTTTCTTTCAAACCAAAAAATAAGCTCAACGTAGATGGTTATGTTAACACATGCCATTACTGACTGGATTAAGGTGGATCACCTTCCTAGGAAATTCTCTGATTCTAGAAGCCTTCTAATCTATCTCCAAGTTGCTGGGGCTGAACCATGTAAAGTTCTTATGGACTCAGGTTCCGGAGTCAACTTAATATTACAAGAGATGTAAAATGCCTGGAACTAGCCTCCATTAAGAAAGAGTAATATTCGACTAGAGCTGGCCAACTAGTCCATCACTATCCCCTTGGGACTGGTGGAGGACATTGTTACCACTGTGTGTGGGTGGTCGTATCTAGCTGATTTCCTAGTAATACAAGTGAACAATGATA
Organism: Gnetum montanum; assembly: GCA_015680685.1. Lineage (NCBI taxonomy): Eukaryota > Viridiplantae > Streptophyta > Gnetopsida > Gnetales > Gnetaceae > Gnetum > Gnetum montanum. Next base: position 2,529,001 of record MNCI01033474.1, read on the forward strand.
AAGGGGACTTCCCAATAATAATGGGAAGAGCATGGCTATGTACTATAGATGCATACCTAGGAATCTGTGATCTTTCCCTAGAAATATCCAAGAAGAACACTTTTGGAAAGATCGAGAAGAAGAAAGTTCCATGCATCACATACAGTGACATAGGGTGCAATTGTGTGTAGAGATCATGGGTTATGCAAAGTTTAGCATTGCCTACATGCAATCGGTGTGCACAAGACATTAATATACAAAAGTGCCTATATGTAGTAGCCACATGACAAGAAGGAACCCAGTGACTGACAACTGATCAAGAAAGCAGTTCACTCATATGCATGGAACCAACTGAGAGTTTGACTTGTGCTTACATTGATAGCATAAATACATTAGAGCAAGTCCACCGCCAACTTCCAAGTCTTAATCTTGAAAATGTCAACTGGGGGAAGTTGGAAATCCTTGAGAAATTTAAGCAGGAGCCTCTCCAGTTGAAACCATTGCCCACCAGTATGGAATACATGTTCGTTAAAAATGAAAAATTGGTAATTATCAATGCTAAGCTTACTCCTCAATAGATAGGGCACAAAATCTCACACACAGGGATAGAGGTAGATCTCGAGAAAATCAAAGTTATCTAAGAAATTACCCATGAACCAGAAACTATTAAAAATATTCGATCATTTTTTGGACATACTAGCTACTATAGGAGATTTATTAAGAACTTTTCAAAGGTTGCCAAACCATTGGTGGAATTAACGAAAAAGGATGTACCTCTCAAACTAGGAGATAAGGTTCTCTATTGGAATCCCACACATGTGCCACAACATACAAAATTTCAAACACTGTGGGAAGGACCTTACATTATTCATACAACCTTTCCTTCAGGGGCCATGATCATATACAAACCTGAGAGACTTGATAAGAGATTACTAGTCAATGTGCAATAGACCAAACCCTTCCATGAACTTAGAACGGCTAGTGTACATAATACCTCTGAGAAGGGATGACCCCACTTATTATTTCAGATATCCTCCTTTCAACTTAGTCGTGGGGGAGATGGCCACCTATGCTAACCATTCTTGGCCCTCAGTTCTTTTTGAATTTTTTTACATATTTTTCTAGTGTTTCTTATTTTTGTTTTACACCATCGTTTATATTTTTACTATTTCTTTGTTTGCTTGATTTGCTTTTGTTCGTCATCTAATAAGTGCTCATGATGGTGGATTGAATTATATAATATTGATTGCTAATGTTTGGTTTTTAACTTTGAATTATGATACTGATATTAAGGTATGGTTCTTTTGGTAAAATAGGTAATGAGTCTACACCGTCCACTCATCCATACAACTCTATGGTCTCCTTTGGCTTGGAACATGTACAGTCCCCTTTTTCTAAGTAAACCTTTAATAAATTGGTGGCTTGGTATTTTTCAAACCAAGGAAAGACTCAAAGGATGAAAAGGGTGTGACTTCAAGAGGATTCACTGCATTTGTGCTGGCCATTCTCTTAGGTTCTTGGATGCTTTTTCTTGAGTTTTTTGCCATTCTGACATTGTTCAAAAATCAGGAAGCTGAGTGAATAGAAATAATAAGTCTTTGCATGGTGTGGTTCTCATGTAAAAAAAAGAAAAAAAAAAAGAAAAAAGTAAGAATTCAAAGCACACCCCTTAGACAAAATAAATGCAAAAAAAAATGCATGGGTCTTTGCATGGTGTGGTTCCCATTCAAAAAAAACAACAAAAAAGACATGGGAATTCAAAGCACATCCCTTAGACCAAATAAAAGTGCTACAAGCACTGGTTATGGAACTAGAAAGATATGTTACCCATGCCTAAAGGTTTCCTCTAACTAAGGCCCTTTGTCGCTTCCTACTTCTCCATCTCGCTCTCCTTGGAATGGTGGTGACTCTTTGTGGAAGCATTCTTGTTGCTTCAGGTGGATGGATTGGTCAAGTGTGTTGATGTGAGGTCACTAGATGTGGTTTTTTTGAGTCTAGATTTGGGATGAGTTCTACTCAGTTACATTAACCATGAAATACACAAGGGACTTTACACAACCTTGTTCTTGGGATTCCATTCCATTCTCTTCTCTCCATCTTTCTTCTCATTTTTCCACCTCATTGCCCGTTTTATCATTAGTCTATTTCTAGGTTGATGTATTGTTTTTCTTTGGTGAACTCTTGTGGGTAAGTTTTTAACTCTTGCTTCCAAATGACATTCCTAGAGCCTACAAACTCTTTGGTTTGTGGGTTTGTCAGGGCATAAAAGACATAAGCTTTCTTTGGGGAGGACCCAATGGCATTCCTTTTTGGTGCAATTGTTAACTTCTTTCCCTTAAACATTTTCTACAATTTTTCATTTCTTATTTCATCCCCATCCATGACATCCATTTTATTGGCGTTGTCGTTGTTATTTTTTCCCATCTTTCTTGTTTCTCATATTTTTCCATCTTATAGCTACTAAAGGCCTACTCTTAGTCGTGGGGGCCCTAGCACAAATTTTTTAATATTCTCCATTTTACTATTCGCCTAACTCCTACATCTTGGATAGTCACCTGTGATAAATCTCCGAACTAGTTTTTGCCATAACCACAACTTAGCAAATGCGCTTCATCTCGAGGCAAGGTATCAATTGCATTGTGGTTTATCTATCCTTTCTCATTTGTAACTATGTTGTGTGTGCAAATGGAGATCATACAAATAATGGAAGAACTCAAGATGGACCAGAACTGGAGCATTTACAAAAGGGGCAAGTCTGGTGGCGTGGCTATGGATAAATAACGGAAGGCACAATCTTAGCATTGGCAACAAAACGCTTCATTTTATTTCTCTCCCTTTCTCTACAAGCTGCTGATAAAGTGTTAGTTGGTCATTGCATCTACTAGGCCATGTATACGAGACCCTGTATACACGGCCACGTCTATGCGACCCCATATACGCGACCTCGTATATGAGATCCAATCGAAGCGGCCCCGTTTATGCAGCATCTTTTTTGGCCTATAAATAAGAGGGCCTTCCGCCTTATTGAGGTACCTTGTTATTAGTTGTAGTGAAGCTCTTATAGTTTGTTCCCACAAGAGATAGAATATTTTCCAAGTGCCTGCAGTAGGTGTAAAGAAGATGTCCGACTCTTTATTTGAGCGCTAATGTATCTGAGCCCATTGGTGTGAACGACAATAAAGATGAGCTTTCAAGCATTCCTTGCAGCATTTGGACTTAGCCATTTAATGTATTTAATAGCTTAATATTTCTATGCTTTGATAATTACTTAAGTTTATCTTTTTGTTAGTTTAATCGCTATCACTTATTCTTAGTTTATAGAAACCATAAGTACGACCATCTTGACCGCAAACCCAACACTTGGTAACCTAGTGACACTTAACATCTGGTAACCCAGTAGTGATTAGGGGATGCTCAAAACATGCTTGGAAGATGGGATAAGATACTTATGCTAGGAATAGTTAAGATACAGATTAGGATAATTGTAGATTAGATAATAGTTGATTCCTTACTTTTCATACCTTAATTAGATGCCAAAATATAAGTAAAAAGCTATAAAAATTAGTTGCCTCAATCTTACTTAACCATCACCACTAGAACATCACAAGTAAGATTGGGAAGACGACGACCATTCTAACCCAAGGTTTTACTGGTTAGGGTCTGGTGTATGTTAAGTGCTTATAGTCTACAGAATTCGACCGAGTCGTTTGTGAACGCCCGTGATTCGTATGGTTGGGCGTAGGGGTACCTAGTCGCTCATCAGCTACCAAATAAAGGCTTGGATGTCATTTATGTACGAGTGTTCACCACAATCTTGTAATATGCTTATTGATCCATCCATTGGGAACGTCAATTCTATTACCCATCAGTTGTCAATTAGTCAATAATCCCATACCTTCCCAATATTTTGTAAGGAACTCGAGGACAAGTTTTCATTCAGTCGTGGGGGTATGATGAGAGTGGTTAATCTAATAATTAGAGTAGTTATTATTAGGGCAGTTACTCTAATTATTAGAGTGGTTATTATTAGAGGGGTAGTTTCTCTAAAATTAGAGTGGCAGTTTTTGTAATTATTAGAGTAGTTTCTCCCAAGCCTATAAATACAGTGCCCAGGCACACAATAGGGGGAGTCAAAATAGAAGTCAAAAGAAGAAGAAGAAGAAGAATTTAGAAGAGGAAGTCTTTTAGGAGTCAAGTAGCACAACTCTAGCTAAGTGCCTGCAACAGGAGGTCTAAGTGTGGACGTATCTTTATTCGAGCATTGTGTACCTGAGCACACCTTATGTACGACAATAAAGACAAGCTCTTGGATTCATCCTTGTAGCACTTGAGATTTCTTTTCTTACTAATTTCCTTTATTTTATTTTCTTTTGCATTTATTTTATTTTATTATTTTATTTTATTTTATGCACTTTACATTTCTGTTATTAGCACATATAGTACGATCACTTCGAGCATGCGTGTAACACTTGGTAACCCAGTAACGATTAGCATTTGGTAATCCCAGTAGTGTTGCGCTAGTTCAGGATGTGTACGACAAGTGAGAATAGATACTGGTGTTAGAATTATTTTAAAGCTTAGTTAATCAGTAGTTAAGTTAAATTAGTCACTTAGTTATCTCTCTCTTTCCCTATTAGCACAAGACATAAAAAGATAAAAGTTATAAAAATCATGTACCTCAAGCTTACTTAACCATACAACCGTGACAATACAAGTAAGTTTGGGAAGACAACAATTGATTAACCCTGAGTGTTCCATTAGGGCGCATAAGCACTTAGTCCTTGGAGTTCGACTGGATCACACGTGAAATGCTCGTATTCGTATGGTTGAGCGTAGGGGTACCTCGCCTCTCATCACCAGGAGATTAGTTTAGATGGGTATCAAGAGAGGCAAGATGAATTCAAGGCTAAATAGAAACCTAATACTTTTATTAAGAACCTCTTTTAATAATCAACTCCTCAAAAAACTGTCCCGAGTTCTACATCTCCTATGTCATTTTTGGGACAAGTCCCTTAACCTTCCTCTTCTCCTACCCATCCCACCATGTTTTGGTCAACACCCATTATTTTTATGCATCAAGTTCATCCTAAGCCTCAATTGGCTTCTTTGTTCTCATCCATCCCTTTTGCAATGCAACCTCACTCTGCATGATCAACACCTATTGTGTTTACCACATTTCATTCCTTCTCTATCCTAGTGGACCTCTTAGGGGACCTCAAACTACATAGGACTCTCATACCCCCTATCTCCCCTTTATCCCTTAGATTCCAACATAAACTTCTTTCTCATTGTTCAACCCTCCTATGACCATGATCACCTAGCCTCTTCCATCATTACCATTACCCATCGCATAGCCTCAAGCTTCTCAACTCCTCTGGTGGTCATTTGTGCAAAGCCCATAGCCCATTAGAATGCCCTAAGGCTTGCATCATGCCTTCCAAATGATCTAAGATCTTATTAAAGAGCTACGAAAGCTCAAAGCTTCTACCATGTAGACAATTAAAATAATGGACTTCTACCAAGATGAACCCATCAATCCAGCAATCCTTCAAATCACTCTTTCTTCGGGCATTCTCATTGCATAATTTACCAAGTACAATAGTGAAGGTAATCCCAACACATACCTCACTACCTTCCATTCTAAGTGCCTATTTTTACAAGCTTGGCTTCACACCATTATGTGCATCTTCCCTATGTTTCTCACCAAGAAAGTATTGGATTGGTATCGAGCATTATCTAGGGGGGTCCATTACCTCATTAGAGGACTTGATTTCACAATTCGTCAACCATTTCAAGTATAGCTTGAGGTCTAATACAATCCTTAATCAACTGATAAAAAAAAAGAAAGGGTCACTTGAACTTGTTTAGAAGTTTATTTAATAATAGAATGCTCTACTTAATGAGATTCCTAAGCTTGTAGTTGAAACCCACCTTTTGGCCTTCTTCAAAGGGCTAGTCAACAACTTTATCAAGTCCAAACTTTATTACTTAGACTCACGATCCCTTAGCTAAGCTTTCTCTAAAAAAAAAAGAACATAGAATATGTTGCTAAAGGCTGTGGTGACCTAGCCTATACAATGTATAGGAATTAGCACATAAGGAAGGATAAGGATAGGAGAAAGAAAAACCATGTAGCCATGGCCACTATGGTGAAATAGGCAAAGACTTCACAAGGGCTAAAGATGAATCAACCAAAGGCCTCTGCGACAACTTCTCAATCTACACCATTGAGGGCCTCTACTTCTAATTAATCTAAGCCTAGTTGTGAGAAAAAGGATTGGTCAAAATACACTAAGTTTCCTTTGAAACCTTCCAAGCTCCTTGACCAGTTGCTCAAGAGTGATTGTATCTAGTATAAGTAGATGAATGAGAATGCCCATAAGAGGCATGATTGATTATGTGAGATCACTAAGGATCCTAATGTAGCAACTAAGGATGATCCACCCAAGCCAAAATATTTCAAACTAGATTGATTCTACCACTATCATTAATTGCCTAGTCATGATACTGAATTCTACTTGGCCCTAAAGGATGACTTGAAAAAGATGATAGATAATGGAGGATTGATGTTAGACTCTTCCAATCTAGTTAGGCCTTAGAACCAACATATGCAAGAATATAAAGATCCATTGAATGCAAAGAATAATCCTTCTTCAATAGCAACATTCAACATTAGTAATGGTACAAGACCTACTCGAGAGTCATTTGTGATTCAAGTATGTCCTTATGTGCTCAAGAGTGATTGTATCTAGTATAAGTATAAGGGACCCTTCAACTTCATCAAGTTCAATGAATTGTTTTGTCATAAGGATACCATCACTTACACCTCCCGAGGAATCATTCTTCATTAGAGTTCTCCCTTCCACTACCACTAAGCCCACATCCCAAGATGATCAATGTTGTCCCATGGTGGCTAATGTAACAACCTCCTCATGGCTCGATAATAAGAAGTTACCAACCAAACAATGAAAGAAACATGCCTCCAAGCCTAAGGCCATAGAAAATAAGGAAACAAAAGCATGGAAGGAAGTGGACCCATTGAAGCGCACACCTATTTTAGTCATCCCCATGAGCTCCAATGCTCAAACTGCTTCAACTAGTTAGCCAAGAGAGGATCGTAAACAATAAGAGAAGCAAAAGGGGGCCAAACCACAAACGTTAAAGCATGAGGTTTGAATCCTAGGTAGAATGAAGGAAGTCAAAGGCAATAAAAATGAAAAGACAACAACCAATAAACAAGAATTCCTCAATGTCATGGATTAGGTAAAACTCTTCTTAAAGTAAAAGAAAACCTCATTAAGCCTTTATGACCTAGTGATGACCTCCTCTGCCTACCGCAAAGTCCTAGTGAGGATGTTGACTTCAATTCCCATTAGTGAATACATTCCTACTAACGAAGAATCAATTCACGTGGTATGGTGCCACCTTCATCTAGGAAAGAAATTAACTCAACTACTTTAGTGTTTCATGATAGTGAGGTAAGGATCAACCCCTAAGATGCGGAGAAAACGAGGGCTCCTCTATTTATAATCATAAGAGTTGGACAATATAAACTACATAGGGTACATGTTGATGATGGAACAATAATCAATGTTATATCTTTTACCATTGTCAAGTAGTTAGGCCTGATAGAACACATGAAAAGCATGCTCACTTCTACTCTCAAATCCTTCAATGGATCATGGGTATTAGTAAAGGATTCTATCTCTTTAGATTTTGTAGTAGTGAAAAATTTCCCACATCTGCCAACTTCTTGGTGGTGGAAGAGGCACCAAGATTCAATCTCATCCTTGGGAGGCCTTGGTTAGCTCAATTACGAGTAGTTTCCTTTCCCATCCATCAAGAAATTCACTTTTGTTATAAGGGAGGTAAAATACTCATACATGGTAATAGTGCAGTTACTTTATTAGTCAATAACATTAACATGAAACAAGGGTACAAAAGTGGTATTTCAAGAAGAAATTCCTAGTTTTAGGAGTAAAGTTGAGAAGCCCATTGGAGTAGACCAAGCTAGGACCAAAAATAACCAAGCCATGAATGAAGCATGAAAAGAGCTCCTATTTAAGGTTATCAATGAGCAAAATGGAAAGTAAAGATTGTGCAACAGAGACTGTATACTTTTCCTAACCTTTCAAAGATTAGGAAATAGTTGCATGACTAAGTACATCTTCTACTCACTTATCCCTATGTTAATGCCATGTAAACTTTTTGCTTTTTATTTCATATCCTAGTTTAAATATTTTCTTTACATGTGCTATTTTGTTTCATCATGCTTTACCTTGTTTTAGCCTTAGTTTAACTACTTAACCTTGCTTGTACATGTTTGCATGAAATTTATAATTTATGCTTATTCATGATTTATCTTTTATGATTTTCTTTAAAAATCACAAAAATACCATAAAAATATTTAAACTATAAAAAATCAGAAAAAATTAGCCATGGCCTTAAACTGGTAATGCATCGTAGCCTTTTTCCTACCACATTATAGCCTATTATGCCCTAGTTTACACTATCATCATTTGACTGCTTTATGTTTACATTTTACTACAAATTTTTCTTTAAAGCCTTACACTTATAAATAGGTAGCCTTTCTTATATAAATAAAACATAAAATACATAAGAATAAAAATAATTTAAAATATATATATATGTAAATTTGAAATATTATAGACAAAGTGTTCATATCCAACAACCATAGTCACACAATGTGATGGAAAAAATTAACAATGATAACAAGAATAAATAAAACTTTAATAGCCATAGTTGCACTATACAACAATAAACTAATAAAATGTCTTCTAGTCCCTAATAGCTATGAATAACCAATAAAAGATAATGACATCAATACCATACCTAAAATGACGAAAAATATAAGAAGATTAGTATGCTTAAGGAAAAATTGAAGGAGGGGGCGGAATATCATCACCAACATGATCATTAGGGCCGTTTCCATTACCTGAAGCCTACATCACAACAAAAACATAAAACAAAAAATTAATGTACAACCCACCCTAGCTAGGGCAAGGTGATGCCTAGGATCAAGTAATCTTAGCACGAAAGCATGACAACTAGAATCAATAATGTGCAAAATACATGCTAATATGAAAAGTCAAATAGTATAGAACTTTCCTACCATACCAAAAATGAAACATACATATCACATCATAAAAATACATTCTACATAAAGCAAACTATACACTACTTTGCAAAAATACAAAAAAATGCATAAACCTCATCATCATATATAGAAGAGTACAATACATAGAGTTTTATACAAGGATATCTAGTCGACACTACTGTACATGAAAATATACAATAACTAAGCACTGAAGGATTTTCCCTTCTCTAATCTCTCTCTTCATGCTCATCTAGGCTCATGTGCGTAATGAAATAAAGTCAATACACAACTGAGTGGGAAGCCTTTACACTTCCCCTAGTAGATGGTTGACAAGTGCTACACTAGAGGAGAGGAGTGGAGTACAAGGAAACCTGCAACATTGTTAGTCTCATGCATGCTCAAAACAACACACACCATATCACCCATAAAGCTAACATACGATCATACAAGCATAGACAAAGCCACATTTTGACCTCATCTATCATGCCCATGATATACCATAAATAGTCCATGATCCACATAATCATAATCCAAATAGAACACCTATTCTCAACGATATGACTCACAAACCGATACTATCACATACATAGCCCACGTGGCTGCTAGCATATCCATGCTTAGCATAGCATGTGAAATGTTGCCATGAGTACTCATAATAGCCATTTCTTATAGGTCTTTTATTAATCTTTTATTTATCCAACCAATGCTAGGGTCTGTCAACCTGTGACCTGCAACCACTAGCCTTCTAGAGGACTGGCGATAGGGATGAACACACCTATGCCACAAACCAGTCATAGGGACGAACACACCTATGCTCTCCCACCCTCAGTATGAGGCATGAGATAGGAGCCTCATTGATGCATCACAGTGGGGGTCAATCCATACTACCTCTAGGGTGCCTCATCACCAACCGGTCCACACCCTCATGCTAGCACCATCCACCAATGACCATCACAAGCATTATCGTGAAAACATATACACAATCCAGCTAGCTTAAGCCAACATAGGTCATAAACACCACATACCCAAACAACATAACTACACATCTCCATCCCTAATAGTTACAATCATTCCATGAAAATAATACCATAATGCAAAAAAATAACATGAAGAACTCGATATGACAAAAAAATACATTGTTCCTCAAAAGACATGTATTTCCATAAAAACGACCACTAGAATAACCTTCAAAATGATATATGCCCAAAGAGAAAACTAATCCCATGATTAGAATTTTCTTTTTACAATAATCCCAATGACACTAATTTTACCTAAATTGGACTCTTGGAAGCAAAGTTATGTGTGTTCAAAGTTTGATTAATAAAATAATATTCAAATAATATTTGAAATTCCCAAAAAAATGCTTGCATCCCAATAGGCCCCACAAATAGCATATTCCAATCATACAAGCCTCATCAACACCGTAGATCATATTCCACAAGTCCACATTAGCCCACACATCCCATAGATATTAATAAACAATTTGTAACCAAAATTGTACAATTTTGAAAAACATGCAAAATAACATGCCTATGCTTAGACTTTGAGCTAACCACCCCACATGCCCCCATCGCGTGATCATATACACTAATCTAGCACAAAAATACAGGGAAAAAGTAAAGACAATCCACCAATTAAAATTGTTAGGTTAAAAAGGCCAAAATAAGAAGAAAATCTTCAAAAATCTGGCAAGACATCGTTTTGCTCCCAACAAGTTCTACACCTATGTAGATATGACCATAATAATCCCAAATCTAGGTTCAAAGCAAGCAAAACCCATCTAGAAGGCTTAGAATCCAAAAAAGGAGGAAAATAGAAGAAACGAAGGAAAAGAAAAGAGAACAATCATAACCCTCACTTCTGTTTGCACAAACAAAAGAAAACAAAAACCAAACCCAATTTCTCCTATACATGGTCATGAGGTGGTAATAAATAACATATAAAAACACCTTACTTTACTTTATGTGTTAGGTAATAGGTAAAATAAAAAAAAATTACAGTGCACTTTACTCACATAATGTGAGTTTACTATTTTTTCTTTCTTTAGTTAAATGTTATTTTATTGCATTTTTTTAAAATATGGAATTTTCACAAGTGACTATATTTTTTCCTCCTCACTTAATATTGTCAACTTTAAACCTACATAATAAACACATTAAGGCTCCAAATCAAAATTTGTTTGAACCTACAAGATCCTTATTAGATGCACTACACATTTACATGCCAAAACCACACCCAAACATCACACACCATAGTGCTATTGTACAGATGCCTACATACCAAAATCACACATAAAGCATCAAAACATACTGGATATGTGCTCTTGTATCCCAATCGAACACCCCTACTAGTGACATCACCTATTTAACATATCATATAGGGCTAGTGTACATAATCATATTAGTTAAGCATGTAAAGACATTATAATCATAATAAAAAAAATGAAGCCTCATACTATATAAAATACATTAACTCATCCCCAAAAATCCACCGAGACTCCACATATAATGTCTAAATCATAAGCATATGACCCTACCTACTAGCTCTAGGTGGGGTGTAACAGTCTCCCCTCCTTGAGGATCTTCCTCCTAGAAGATCTTAGGATGAGCTACATGCATCTCAGTCTCCACCTCCCAAGTAGCCTCTGAAGCTCCATGCCTACTCCATAAAATTTTGACCATAGGAACAACTTTACTACATAGCTGTCACACCATATGATTAACAAGCTTCACTGGTTACTCAATATAACTAACATTAGACTATAGTTTTATTCCTGAATGGTTAATCAGATGTTGTTCATCAGGCACATAATGTCGTAGCATAGATACATGAAAGAAATCATGGACATGTGCCAAATGAGGAGGTAATGTTATTCAATAGGCCATTTTCCCAATCTGTTGTAACACCTGAAACAGACCAATGTATCTAGGAGCCAATTTCCCTTTTTGGCCAAGTTGAGTAAGGCCTTTTAAAAGAGAAACACAAAGAAAGACATGATCTCCAACTACAAACTCTAGTGACCTTCGACATCGATTAGCATAGGTTGCTTGCCTATCCTGTGTAGCTCTCAACTTATCTCAGATCTCCCGAATCTACTCTGTACTCTACCTCACCAAATCTATGCTTACCTATTAATGATCTTCTATGGTATCCCAACATATAGGTGTTGTACATGATCTACCATATAAAATCTCATATGGTTCTACTTGCAAACTCTCCTAATAACTATTGTTATATGCAAATTCAGCTAATGGTAGCATCCAATCCCAACCTTCTGTATACTACAAAGCACAGGCTCTCAACATGTCTTCTAGAATCTGATTCACCCACTCAGTTTGATCATTAGTTTGTGGATGATATGCTGAACTTATATTCAACTTTGTACCCATCTCCTTCTAAAATGCCTACCAAAAATGTGACATGAATTGAGCATCTCTATCACTAATAATTTGTTGTGGCATACCATGCAACTACACTATCTCTACAAGAAAGACATGTGTAGTTTCTATTGCACTTACTGATGATAATGTGGCAAGGAAATGGGTAGAATTTGTTAATAAATCAACAACTACTAAGATAGCATCATGGCCACTACAAGCTCATAATAGACCAACAATGAAATCCATACCAATGGCATTCCATTTCCACTAAGGAATATCATGGGAATGCAAATATCCCCTAGGTCTTTGATGCTCTATCTTCACTTGTTGGAAAATTAAACAATGAGATACATACTCTCCTACATTACTCTTCATGCTAGGCCACCAATACATCTATCATAAATTCTAATACATTTTTGAACTACCTGGATGCATTTGGTATTTTCTCATGTGGCCTCATTCATCAACTGAATTCAGAGAGCTTCTAGAACACATACTCAACCATTCCTTCATATCACTCCATGACTATCCATAGAGAGAGATCCATTAGAGGTAATCTGTTACCTCAATGTTTGACACCAAGGATCATGTCATTGTTTCTCTCATATCTACTCTTGCAAATATGATTGGATTGTCAAGTTATGAAGCTTACTTGCCACCTTACTTAATGCATCTGCTACTTTGTTAGTCTTGTGAGGCTTGTATTTAATAGTGAAATAAAAATTAGCAAGCAACTCCACCCATCTACGTTGTCATAGGTTTAATTGTGGTTGACTCATAAGATATTGGAGGCTCTTATGATTAGTCCAAATAGTCACCTACTCTCCATATAGATAATGCTGCCAAATTTTCAATGTAAAGATCACCGCACCCAATTCTAGATCATGCACGGGATATCTCATTTCATGTGGCCTCAATTGATGGGATGCATAAGCCACAACCTATCCATCCTACATCAACACACAACCAAATCCATCCCTTGAAGCATCAGTGCTAACATCATATGGATGTCCTAGTGTAGGAGGTATTAGCACAAGAGCAGTCACCAATCTATGCTTCAACTCCTCAAATGTAGCCTGACAAGCTAGGCCCCAAGTAAAGTTAGCCTTTTTCTCGACAATTAAGTCAAAGGAGATGCTATGTCAAAGAAATGTTCCACAAACCCCAGTAATATCCTGCTAACCCCAAGAAGCTTTGTACCTCCACTACTAATTGTGACCTAGGCCAATCATGAATAACTACAATCTTTGCAGGATCCATAGAGATACTAGCCCTTGACACCACGTGTCCTAAGAACTAAATCTCTTATTACCAAAATTAATACTTGGATAACTGAACATATAGTTGGTACTCCCTCAAAGTCTGTAAAATCATCTGCAAGTGCTCTGGATGCAATTACTCATGAGGAGAATATACTATGATATCATCTGCAAGTGCTCTGGATGCAATTTCTCACATTATCATAACAGTTTTTCTAGATATTTCTAATACCCTTAACCCCTAATGATTATTGTAACTACCCTAAGGTTACTATAAAAGGACCTTCAAAGGTAGAAGGAAAGGAGGGAGAATTTGGAAAAAGAAAATTGAAGATTATCTATAAGATGGCTTGTTAAAGACATTAACTCAGTTGCTTTGTTTTAATCTTTTGAGTTCATTCTTTTCCATTTTGTTTAAGTTACTTAGCTAATGGTTTAGGTAGTATCATTCCTGGCATTTAATCTTAGGATTTATTCTACGTTGCTTTTATAGCTCTATTTTTACGCAATATTAGACTCCTATTAAGATTTTCCATAAAAGAGCTTATGTTGTTGAAAAGCCTTAAGAGCAATTTAATAGTGATGTCTTTGTAAAATTTCCTATTTTGAGCATAGAGAACCTAGGAAGATCTTTGGTATTTTGAGATGACTAAAATAGCTTCATTTTTTTAAAGTGTATTGCATTGGTATTTCAATCCTAAAATTGTCAAAGTTTTTGAAGGCTCTATTGAATGCAATCTTTGACAACTATTAACTAAGCAAAATAGAGACTTGTACTTTGTTGTTTATGCATCATTTTTGGTAGTATAACAAAATTGTCTTTACAAAATTGCTAATTGAGCTCAAAGGGTTTAGAAAATTTGTAGTTAAATTGAATTGGAATAGCTTTATTGCGAAGTGTTTCCTTGTGTCAATTTATCTTGCTTAAATATTTGAGATTTCACACAAATTTTCTTTCTTTTCTTTCTTTTCCTAAGTCCATTAACTCTTGCTCTATTTTTAGTTTTCTTGTAGAATTTTCTCTCTAGGGGAAATTAGGAGTAGATTGGAAGAATTTTGCTCAAACATTTTTGTAAAATTTTATTTGTTACAAGTAACATACTATAGGTACCATATAGACTAAGTGATTAAATAGAATAGGAATCTTTAACAACTCACAATATTTGACAAAGTTAGCTAAATCTCTTTTGTGATAGTCGATTATAATTTCATACACAACTTAATCATTTCAACATTTGCAATAGCAAACACATACTCATGTTTAGTACATTTAATAACTACTAAATTTGTTTGAAGGTATTTAGGCCTTGGTGTTTCCAGAGACCAACAAGCACCTAAACCCTGTTTGAAGACATTGGTAGTCTGGTCCCAAATGATCACCAACAAAAGGTAAGGCAAGACAATCATAAGTTTAGATTATTGTCCACTATTATTAATAGTGAGGTTGGTAATTTGGATTCTTCATTGATGCTTCATAGTTGTAAGGAAATTGTAAGGGTGAATGTTATTTGTGATGATGAAATTTTCTTTGATGCTAAAGAGAATGCATTTGATATAGATGCTATTACTAATTGTGTGAGGTCTCATATAAATGAGAAAAAGTTTGTTTGTGTTTTTGTTCAATCTTGGATGTTGATGGAATTAGTATATTAGTTGATTATTTTGGTCTCTTATGTAAGTATTGGGCTAAAGTTTGTATTGGCCATGGAATGCTAGAAGAATAAGGAAGATCAATTGGTAGCAAGTGGAGAAATTCCATTACTATTCAGACATAAGGCAAGGAGGCCTACTCCATGGATTTATCTTAACAACTATTTTTATAGATTTTTGTATCACTTTTGTGCAAGTTTGAGTCATTATGGGAATGCAAGGGAAGCATTCCAAGAAGACACTTAGGCAAAGAAATCATGGTGGTGCATGAAGCCAAGCCCCCATAAGCAAAGAAAGCTGAAAACCAAAATCTCCAATAATACTCATTTTCATATTTGTAATGCATCGAGTCTTGATTGTTGTAATGGCCTTAAGTCATGGGAGCATGGTACCTTCTAGCTTGTGAAAGGTCATGAAGCATTAAATTTTTAAAGATGGAAGAGCTAGTGTAGGAACATCTATTCCAATTCCCTTGATTCTACATACATGTATGTTTTGGTAGGTCTCAGGGGTGTTTTGGGCTCATTTTGATGAGTTTAGGGGGTTCTAGGATCTATGGGGACTTATTTAGATGCATTCAAAGGTTCTAGACCTCAAAACAAGCATCTTTGTGTTTAGACCTTGTAGGTGAGACATCTCACCAAAACCTGAGATGTCTCCATTATGCATGAGATGTCTTGGGCCCAGATGAGATGTCTCAGAAAATTAGCAAACATCTTAACCAAGAGTTGGGTTTTCATAGAAAATGTCTTTAAAGGTCAGAGATGACTCAAACAAGTAAGGAAAATTCCAAAAATGTTCATTACAATCCAGAAAATAGCCAAAGCAAGATGGAAAGAGCTAGGGAGAAGGTGAGAAGACTTGGAAAGCATCTCAAGAACCTCAAGTTAAGTTGAGAAAAGGTTTCTAGCCTTCTTATCTTCTAGTTGCTTATAAATATTGATGTAATTTGCCATTGTTGATGCCTAACCTTAACCAAGAGTAAGATAGAGAGCTCTTAAGAGAGAAGAATGATGAGATCTTTTATAAATGAATCAGTTATGCTGCTAGTGTATCATCTCATCTATGACTCCCTTGAATATCGTACTTGATGAGACGCGGTTTTCACTAGGACACTCATTCGAGAAGCGGACACTCATTCGAGAAGCGGAAAGCTGGTACCGGTCCTTAGAACCGGAAACCATCAGGAGGTGGAGTACGATGCTTGAACTGTTCAACAACAAATATCAGACGTACTCCAGAGTGTCCAACTTGCGTAAGCAGATCCAAGGCTGGAAACAAGGAGCTCATGAATCCTTGGATGCTGCCATGGCCCGTTATTACACATTGCTACATCGTTGCCCGGGCCATGGGTACGCTAGACGGGATCAACTTCGCCACCTCGTGGATGGGCTACGAAATGAAACGAGAAGAACTCTTGGGACTTACGCCCAAGGGAGACTCTCTCAACTAAGAGCCCATGAAGTTGAAGTATTGTTGGAACAAGTAGCACAAGAAGAGGGTGAGCTACGGAAAAGAGAAAGTGCGGAGGAATACAACCG
>MNCI01033474.1:2550255-2585532 GCA_015680685.1 Gnetum montanum
ATACCTCAGACTTGCTTAACCATACACCGTGACACATACAAGCAAGCCTGGGAAGACAACGAACGATTAACCCCAAGTGTTTCTTGTGGCGTTAAGGCATTTAGTCTGCGGAGTTCGACCGGATCGCGCGTGCACGCTCGTTTCGTATGGTTGAGTGTAGGGGTACCTCGCCACTCATCAGTACTCTTGAAGGTAAGCTTGGGTACTTTAAGTACCCAAAAGAAATGGTGAACTTAAGAGTTTATTGCTACTTCCCTTGACATCCCAGCTTTTCCCTTAATTAATATCTATCACTTATTGATCACTGGTACATCCACAAAATAAGATTTCTTTCTAACATAAAACAAAAATACACAAGGACTCCAACTTTTCTTTCATTAAAATAAAATGATATTTGTACAAATTTTACATCCTTGACTCAAATAAAGATAATGAGAAATGATCTATTCATGGATGAAACTCCTTACCTCACTCTAGTGTTGAGAAAGATTTCCAACTCCACTCATATAAATGCAAGAAGAAGAATAATACAAGAATAGAAAGAGAAGTAAGAAAAATGAACAATTTCCTTAAGGAAATAAGTAATCAAGTAGCAAGGAAACATAGATCTCAGACTATCCTCCTTAAGTGTTAGAAAGAACAAATTCCAACACCTTAATTTAAACAAAATATTGATACATTTAATGGAGAGACAAGGGTCATCAATCAGCCTTAAAAATCTTCACTGACTGGGTCGGTAGCTCCAAAGTCTTCACCTACTAGGTAGGCGATTTTCCAAGTCCTCACCTATTGGGTAGATGATTCTAGAGTCTTCATATACTAGGTAGTTGGCTTCTAAGGTGTCCTTGTTGAATTTCTCCTTCAAATTTCACATACTAGTAGTAGGTGCAGACCATTACTTTCTGTATGGAAAATTTGACGGGTGCTCTTTATGGCAAACTTTGACCAACCATAACTTTTACATCCAGAATTTGTTTTATGCAAACCAAGAGTTAAGATTAGTTAATTTGAACATTCCAAACATGATGGTGTAGTTAAAGTTTTCATTTGAGATCATTTAATCCCAATATACAAAAATATTATTAATGAGATAGAACATAATATAGATTATCACAATTGACTAAAATATACTTACTAGTGATTTAATATAAAGTAAAATAAAAATTATTTATTAAGAAATATTACTACTTTAGGTGCTCATATTAGCCCCCAAATATAATTTTTCCAATCCCATTGCAAAATAATGCAAATGAAGTAATGAGTACCAAAAACTTATTAAATATTTTTCATGAGGAAACTAAAGTACTAGGATAAAAACCTTGGTCGTTGATCTTTATTAATCATATACTAAGTAACCGACAATGAAACTCTTATTATTATTTATAAATTTTTCTTTTGTCTTCTTTCCTTTTAAAACAAAAGCTTACATGTAATGCATTAAGCAACCAACTTGTTAATCTTGAAGTCATTGCATTCAATTAATAGTTTTTGAAAAATGGTAACAAGTAATAGGAATTAATTGGAAGTATTCATTTGTATCTCATTTGAATCAATTTTTTGGGTTTATTTATTATATTAGTTTATATATATATATATATATTATTTTTTTTATTTTTACTTTTATTTTATTTTTTATCTATATTGAGCATCATTCTAGACTTCCTAAGTATTAACCTATGCCAAGTTGACTTCTAGTCAATTCTCATATTTAGCAACTAGGATACTATAATTTTTGGAGGCACCCCATCCATGTTCAACTTTGATAGCCTAACACAACTTACAAGTACAAATATTGTAAAAGTTTAAGAATGGCTTTCCTAATTTAACTATACTAACATGTTAGGTGCATCATTTGCTGCACCACCCATAAACTAAAAATAGGCTCCTAACATTTTCAAGGTGATAACAAGGAATGAGACATAATAGAATGGATAAAGAACTAACAAACTAAGCAATTTTCACCATATAAGTAATCAACCCATCCCATAGAAAAATAATAAAAATTCAATTATAAAAATAATAACATTTCAAAGTGAAGTAGAATCAAGTATAAGATTTAGGAAATTAGCTTTCTCAAACTGCAAATACCTAAAGTACATAAAATAACATATAAGAAGATGAATGTAGATTAATTAATATGCCACGAGGAGTAAATAGAAAGCTCCTTTAATTTATATATAATTTTGTATACTATTAATTTTTTCTTATTATACTTTTTTTTGAGATCAATAATTCTTAAGATATTCTGGTACTACTGGAATTCAAATCACTGAGAAGTTTATTGCACTACTAGTGAGCATAGTCCCATAGGAAACTTTGCCCATGGTGCACATAAATTCACAAGCTAGAATTCTAACATGAGTATTGGCCACTTAGTTGCACTGTCAACAAACAAGATCCTGTAGGATACTTTGCTCGTGGTGGAGTTCAACCCTCATGTAGGTGTCTCCTCTTTTTGTTTTCTTTTGGGATAATTATCTAAGTAGCATCAAAGTAGACTAAGCATCTATCATCACTTTGTTAACCTTCAATTTATTTTACTTAAATAAAATTTAAGGCATAGAAATAGATATGATGTATGGCCAAAAGATCGTGGGGTTAGGTAAGGTTTATTTATCCAAGCTAAAAATTCCTAAAACATATACTATATTCTTGCAAAATCTTGAATATAAATAAAGACTGGAAAATGATTATAGAAGGAGGAAATACTTGTAATAGGGTTAGATAATATTCCCCATGTGACCATGGCTAGCAATTAGTAAGTTATCCAACCTATTATATTATTTGGTAGGATGGAGACTAGGACTAAGACTAAGACTAAATTAGAAATTAAATCTAAAATTTTATTCTATAAGGTTACTTTTAAGTCTACCTCCTTGACTAGGGGTCACACATTATATTTTCATTCAACACCTAAAGCCAAACCTAATTAGATCTTACATAATGCACTAGAATTCATGAAACATAACAATGTTGACAATTGGAGGATTTGGATCATCATCTAGGTATTCAAGGTTAGATAATTGGATTTCGATTTCAAGTTGTTCACATGTCGTATACAACTTAAGTCTTTGATCATTAACTAGAAAAGTGGACTCACTATCTTCTAAGGTTGTGATTTTAACACTACCATTAGGATAGGCTTTAAGTACTTGATGTGAATCTTTCTATTTAAAGACAATTTTTTCTAGAAACCTATGAAGTTATGTATTATAAAGTAAGACCTTATAACCCTAGTTAAAACTTTTTTTCATTATGTATGCATCATGATGAAGTTTGGTTTGCTTTTTAATAATACATTGCATACTAGTTGCCTTGAGATGTGCTTCATCAAGTTCATTTAGTTGTATAAGTCATGCTTCTATATTTAAAACCTCATCAAATCCTATTAGTTTAGCTAAGCATCTAGAATGATGCTTAATTTCAATAGTTAAAAACATTGTTTTCCATATACTACTTGGTAAGTAAAGAGACCAAGGCTAGGTTGCCAAGATGTTCGATATGCCCATAAGACATCATTAAGATTTTAGCCTAGTGATTTCTTCCTACAAATACTATCTTCATCAATATTCTAACTATAGCACTATTCACATTTTCAACTTATCCATTAGTCGGTAGGTGATACAATGTTGCTAGTTTATGTAGAATTCTGCAAGACTTCACAAGACATTCCATAGTTTTATTAACAAAATGAGTTCCTTCATCACTAATTAAGACTCTAGGCATGTCAACCCTTATTATAACATGTTCATGAAGAAAGGAAATTACTACTTTTACATCATTAGTTGTGATAACCTTTACTTTAACCCATTTAGTAACATAATCAATTTAAAGTAGAATGTAACAATTTCCTTGTAATGGAGGAAATGTTCCAAAGAAATCAATCCCCCATACATTAGAGGGTTCAAAAACAGAGATAGGTTGTTGCAACATTTCATGTCTTTTGGAAAGTGATCCAACTCATTGGTAGTAGTCACAAGATTTGGCAAAGGCAAGTGCATCTTTATAGAGAGTTGACCAAGAAAATTCACTATTTACTACTTTGATCCTTGTACATTTTCCATCAAAATTCCATCCACCTAAATGATTATGACACATTCTAAGTATCAATTATTGTTTCCAGTCAGGAACACATCTACAAAAGATATTATCTACACATGTTTTATATAGATAAGGTTGACTTCAAATGCACTTATCCATCCACTTTAGAAACTTTTTTTTTCATTACTATCTTAGTGAGATGAAGTTTTTAAGGTTACCAAATAGTTTTCAATGCCAGCATATCATGGTTCTTTATGTTGTAAATGAAAAAGGTTTCCATGTAGAAACTTATCATTAAGAAATCCTAGTATTCTAAACTTTTCTAGTAAAGCTAATCATGAAAGATTGTCAAATACCACATTTTCTCATCCTTTTTTATTAAGAATATTCATGTCAAACTCTTGAAGTAAGAGACACCATCACATTATTCTTGAATTTTTAATTTTCTTTGTGGCTAGAAACTTAATAGCAAAGTGATCCATAGATATGAGTTTTATAGCCTACAAGATAGTGTCAAAATTTATCTAGAGCATATACTCTTACTAGTAGTTCTTTTTTAGTGATGGTATAATTAATTTAAGAATTTTCAAAACTTTTAGAAATGTAATAAATAACCTAAGGGTTTCCCTCAACTAATTGTCCTAATACAGCCCCTATGGATGTATCATTAGCATCACACATTAAATCAAAGGGAATTTCCAAATTTGGAGTCGTCAAAATGGAAGCTCTGGTAATTTTCTCATTAACATTTTGAAAGGCTTTCTCACAATCATTATTCCAATTAAATAAAATTTCTTTTTCAAGTGAATGATATAGTGCTTTAAGAATTTTTTGAAAAGTCTTTAATAAACTGCCTATACCCCACATGTCCTAGAAAGGATCTAAGAGTTCGAATGTGAGTTGGTGAGGCGAAGGAAGATATGAATTTTACTTTATTTTGGCCCATTTCAATGCCCTCCCTAGAGATGACATGACCTAAAACTACCCCTTTTGTAATCATAAGATGGCTTTTTTTTTCCCAGAATAACTTAGATTTTCTTGAATGCATCTTTCTAACACTAATTCTAACCAAAATAAGTTTTGATCAAAGGAATTTCCAAATAATTAAAAGTTATCCATAAAACCCTTAACAAATTCTTTGAGCATATCAACAAATATATAGGTCATGGCTCTTTGAAATGTTGCTATAGCATTACATAATCCAAATGGCATTCTTCTAAATGCAAAGGTATCAAAGGGACATATGAATGTAGTTTTATGTTGATCTTTTGTGGATATGGCTATTTGGTTATAACCACTAAATCCATCTTAGAAACAGTAATATGGATGTCCTTGTAAATGTTCAAGAATTTTATCAATGTATGATAATGAAAATTAATTTTTTCTTATGTATTAATTTAGCTTTCTATAATCCACACATACTTGCCATTTGCTATTTTTCTTAGGTACCATCATTATGGGACTAATCCATTCACTATCAGAAATGAAATAAATTAATCCTTCTCTCCATAGTTAGTGATTTCTTCTTTTACAATTATTTCAATGTAGGGTTAAGTCTCCAAGGAGGTATTCATATTGGTTTGGCTCCATCTGCTAAGTAGACATGATATTGACATACGTTTGGAAATATTCCTTCCTTTAAATCTTCATAAGTCCAAGCAAATGCATCCATTTTTCTTATTAATTCATCTATTAGCTTTCCCTCTTATTTTGTTGTTAATTCAGAATTTATGATTAAGTGTTTACCATTAGCTACAAAGATGTATTTAAGGCTGCCTAGTAGTTCCTTAAGTTTGGTTTCACTTTGTTGTAAGGGTTTTTCTAATTTTACTATGTTAGATCTAAAATCCAATGGTTGATTGATTTGTTCATAAAGTTTCTAATATTCTTTATTAATATGAACTTTCAGTTGATTTTTGAGAACTACTACTTCTTCATCCTTAGCTAACATCACCAAGGTTACTTCATAAATCATTTTTACTTCTTGACATCTTTCCAAAACATTCTTATTAAGGTTAAAAATGTTTAAGTTAGATGTCCTATAGCAAAGGAAAGTTGTGATAATCCTAAGTGACAATGAATTACAACATTAGTGGTGGCTAACAAAGGTCTTTCTAAGATAACAAAATAATCTAAATAAAAAACCTCTAGTATAAAACAATCAGCAGGGTATAATCCATCCTCAACCTTAATTATGATGTTCTCCACTATCCCTAAAGGTGATATTGTTGTACCATATAACAAGGATATAGGTATGTTGGTATTCTTGATATCTAAAATACCTAGTTGTTGAGCTAAGTATTATGACCAAAAACCTTGATAGCTGGAATAGGAAAAAAACCAAGGATCCCCAATGCAAGCAATTTCTCAACCTCAAATCCCTAGGACCTTCATGAAGAAAATGGGATTTGAAGCACCTTGGCTAGTCTGAAAAATCAACCAAGGACTTGGGAGATGCAAAATGTGGAAATATAAACAAATCCAAAAAATGCACAAATAATAACTTTATTTTGAACACAAAACTCAAAACTTAATCCTTTATTGGGAAAAGAATAAAGAATAAGTTATATATATGTGTACAAATGGTGCCTGGATGAGCAAAAAGGGGGTTCACTTGAGCAAGAGTTCAAAGCCCATTGAAGCCGAGATGATCTACTCCATGATCCAAGTGCTAAGCCACTCTTGATGTTATCGAACCTTCTTTTGTTGTTGCAACCTTGGATCTACCAATTGGGTCACTACTGGGGGGTGAGAAAGGGGGAATATTCAAATGCTAAGTTGCTTCATGCTGGGTTTGGAGTCCCAAAGTGCAATGTTAACATCAAAATCCACCAAATCTCAAGGCCTTAATGCTTCCACACTAGGGTTCAAGAGACTATAAGTATGGGAACTTGCAAGAGCTCTTAAGTGCCTGAAAATGCTCCAAGCATGGAGTTATATATATGCAAATTGCTACTAAAAATTCCTGAAACTTGTGAGTATAGGATATTGTCAAAAATGTTGAACCTGTAAAAAATGCCCAACCCTTTAATGGTCTTGGAGGCTAGCTTTTATAATGTCTTTATACCATGAATGGGACTTCAAATCTACTATGATTGGACTGCAAATTTGCTA
The DNA here is from genome assembly GCA_015680685.1 of Gnetum montanum. Taxonomy (NCBI): domain Eukaryota; kingdom Viridiplantae; phylum Streptophyta; class Gnetopsida; order Gnetales; family Gnetaceae; genus Gnetum; species Gnetum montanum. The sequence continues at coordinate 2,557,411 of MNCI01033474.1, forward strand.
CATAATGGCTGAAAATTTGATGTAACTTTGCTGCAAATTGGCTACCAAATTTAGTAAAATGAACACAAAAATTTGGGGGAGTTACTAAACATAGTAACTATTTCCCCCCATGGCCATTTTGTTTACTAAAAATAGTAACCGGGGCACCCCTTCCACACTAGAGCTGAGTCTTCCATGCTAAGCTCTCCACCATGCTTGTTGAAGTGGCTGGGNGGGAGCGGTGGTGGGGAACTTTCCAATTTGAAGGCAAAGTTTCCAAAATGTACCTTTCGTCTCCACGTTGAAGGAGGAAAACTGTTCAAGCTCCCTATCCTTCCATGCTGGGGGTAAGTGAGATCTACCCTGTACATGTGTTTTCATCATAGAAAAATGTCTACCCCCCATAGAAACTATCAAATTGCCTTTTTTAACATTCCAAGAGGCATTTTTAACCCACCCCCTCCCCCAAGCAAAAATATAGACACTAGGTGACTTTTTCTCATTTGGGAAATGAGGCTTTGACCACTTATGAGGCATTTTCAGCTCCAAAAGTATAAAGTATGTGAAATTTCCCATTGTGGGTTACAATTTTCACATTTACAATGAAATTTTGCCTCAACTTCCATGGAGTCAAAGCTACATGATGAGGATTGGTTATAACATGCAAAATTTTGTGGTGTTTCACTAAGTTAGATGGCATGATGTTTATACTTGCCCAATGGTAATGGGAATGGTTGAAGTTTGAGGGACCTTGTATTTTGGTGGTAGCCTCTTTTGAATAAGATTTGTTGTAACATTTGTTAAGTATGCTTGTCATGGAATTTTTATCTTCTCTTTTTGGTGCATAAAGTTTTAAGATACTTAGCATAAAGAAGAGTGTCTTGGATTGCTTGATACAAGGAAATGTTGAAGTGTATATCCTTAAAAAAATATTTCTAGATGATCCTCTTGATGTAGTTTCTCAACCAACCTATTAGGCTATGGTGCTAGTATATCCTATGCCTTCTTTGATGGAAGTTGAAGAGGTATTGATGATGATGATGTTAAAGATGTGTTCACTCTATCTACTTGATCATCATCATCATCTTTGTTATGTCCATCATCTTCCTCCTATGTCTTTGGGTAACTAATGATGTGTGATGGTTTGGTGAAATGTTACTTTCTTTTTATGATGCAAGGATTTCTTTGTTATTTTACCACTTTGTGTGGTTACTTCGTTTACTTATTCTTTATTTTTCCTTTGTGAAATTGGATTAGGCTCAATCTAACATGGTAGTTTTCTTCTTTATAAATCCTGAAAGCTATGCCTAATCTTCTCTCATAGTTCATGTAGGTCTCCTTCTATGTTGTTCATCCTTTTTTCTACTCAATCATAAAGAGAAGGGCTTCTAGTTCGAAGATAGTTTTAAAATGTATTACATCCAAAGTTGCTGGAAGTAAAATTTCCTTGGCCATAGGTTCCCCTTCCTTGCCTTGAGTTTCAAGTTTGTAGAAACATTTTTATAGATTCTTGAATATGTTCATCATAGAAAGGTAGTGTAGGTCAATTATCTAAAGTATGCTGTTAGCTATCATATAAATCACAACAGAGTTGGTCTTGTGCTAATTTGGTACTGCTCATCAAGCATTTTATTAATTCATCTACCTTTTTATTTAATGCCTTCATTTCTTCAGATGCTTCATGCATTAGATATGGCTTAGGCCATCATTTACTTTAATTAACTAAGGAATCTAAGATCTACAATCCTACTTCATGTGTGATTTTTAAAATGTTTCCTCCACAAGAAAAATTTACATTTTTTTGCAATAAGATAATAATTCTTCTACAAAACTTTGGATGCGTTGATGGGCTAGAAATCCATGGTTTGGATTCTTTAAACACAAAGCTTTGAATCTATTAAAGGCTTTCTCATAATCTTCTTTCTCACTTGTGAAAAAATCATTAATTACTTTCTTAAGGAATATAGCTTATCCTCAAATAAGAACTATTGTAAAAATGTAACTATAGGTAGAGTTTTATTACAAACACTTCCTATAATGCAAAATCTACCTTATCTCTAAGAGTTGATTTGAATGTAACTATCCTTGTGTGATCCTCACCATGTGGTACAGACATAGCAATTGTTATTTAAAAATCCCTTAGGTGAGTAACTAAGTTCTCATCATTTTTTCCTCTAAAGATGGATAATAGATGAATATTTTTCACTTCCACACCCCTACTAGGAGGATAAACTAAAGAGCCTTGTGAAATATTAGTAGTTCTTTGATTTAATAATTCACCTATAGTTGCACTTGGTCTTAGAGAAAACTGATTTCCTCGGTAATGAATAAAGGATGCTAGTTATTTGGATGTAAAGGGTTGTGTGCTAGATGTTGATGGTCTAAATGTTGAAGTGCTTACAAGAATTCCTATACCTAGAGCACCTTCCCATGTTTGAATTAGATGACTAAATCCAACCCCCATCATAGAAGTTGAAAATGGCATTGAGGAGAAATGTCCCAAATTATTAACATGTGTACCATTCATATTGCTAAAAGGAACTTGTTGTCCTATAGGATTCACATTAATATTTGATGAAAAACCATGAGACACTTGGATTTGTCCATCAAGATAATGAGAAAAGGTCTTTACATGAATGAGGCCCCTTACCTCACTCTAGTGTTAAGAAAGGATTCCCAAATCTACTTATACAAATGAAATAAGGACAATAATATAAGAATAGAAAGAGAAGTGGAAAAAATCAGCAATTTCCTTAAGGGAATGAGCAATTGTGTAGTAGGAAAACATAGATCTTAGACTACCCTCCTCAAGTATTAGGAAGAACAAAGCCAAACACATCAATTTATATGAACTATGGATATATTTAAAGGAGAGACAAGGATCATCAATGGGCCTTAAATGTCTTCACCTACTAGGTAGCTAGTTTCAAAGTCTTCACCTACTGTGTAGGTGGCTCCCAAGATGTCCTTATTGAATTTCACCTTCAAACCTCACGTGCTAGTGGTAGGTGTAGACCATTTCTTCCTATATGGTTGATTTGACGGGTGCTCTTCATGGAAAACTTTGACCAACCATAACTTTCATGTCCGAAATCTATTTTACACATACCATGGATTAAGATTAGTTAATTTGAACATTCCAGACATGATGGTGTAGTTAAATTTTTGGATTTGATATCATTTAATCCTAATTTTTGATCCTACAAAATAAGATATACAAAAATATTATTAATGAGATAGATCATAATATAGATGATAACAATTAACTAAAATATACTTACTAGTGATTTAATATTAAGTAAAATAAACATTATTTATTAATAAATGTTACTACTTTAGGTGCTCATCAAAGAGCTTATGTAAGAAAAGAGCATGTGTAAGGAAATTCAGTGAGAGGCAAGGGAGAGCACTTGAGAGAGATTGAAGAAATCTTGTATATGTATCATGTCTTGAGCTTGGGCTCCATGGTGAGCTATTGAGAATTGAGAGGGGATAAGTGTGGCCTCTAAGATCCTTGAAAGAGTTGTGAGTTGAGCTTGGCTAATCATCTTTGATGTATTTCTATGTATTTTAAGAATTTTCTTAATATAAAGGATATTTTCTCCATTTCATTGTGTTGTTCTTATTTTCTAAGCTAGATCTACTGTGAAGTTGTGGATTGGGTCCTATTGGGATATATTGAGGTGCACACCCTGCATCAATTTGACATGTATTTTAAGAGTTCATCTCCTCTTATGCATGCAAGAGTAGTGTTGAAGAATATAAGGTCTTATGTTAGCTATTAAACATGTCTTCAGTATACCTAGTCATAGACAAAATCATATAAGAGAGAGGTTACTTGGTATTCCAACCCATCAACATACATTAAATATGTACTTCATGTTGTCTAAACATATGGGTGTTGACTACATGATGCCTTGCATTGTCCCAAGGATGGGATGAGTCAACTTTGTGTTGGATGCTTATGTCATTAATTTAGCAATTTTATGATTCTCATGGATAGTTGTCACCCTGGTCCATGAACTAGGGTTAATCCTCATGATATCATCACACTGAAGATGTGGCCCCTTAGATGAGTTAACTATGAGCATATCCTTGTCACATTTATTTGGGTAGAAGTTAAAAGCCCATAATGATGATGTCAAAGCCTTGTAATAAATTTTTTTTTTGTGATATAGACCCTTTGTGCTCACAATGAAGTAATTAGGAATTTTCATTTCCATTTTCATTATTAATATTAAAAATTTTAGTATTTATTAATGAATCTCACATAAAATTAAAATTGCTATAATTAACATTTTAAAATCTATCTTTATAAAAGTTGAAATCCATCACTAAAAATACAAAGTCTAATACAAAATCTAAAGTACATGCAAATCGACCAACACATTTTAAAAAATTAAAATAAGAAAAAGAAATAAAGCAATTCTAGTGACACACACTCATAATTCTTCATGAAACAACCAGTTCTAACAATAGTTTATGCATTGTGTTGCATTGTAATAGTTTATGTACTACAAATTGTAATACTACCAAAATTTGAATGACATCATTTTTTATTGCTCAATAGTTTATGCACTTCAACTCTATGCTATCCACACTACACAACCATCATTTAAACACATATTAGAAATTCTGGCAATAGTGCTTATGTTGTGATGCTTGTGTGATGGTGCTTGTGATGTGGCAGTGGTGCTTGTGGTGGTGGATTCCTAGCACTATGGTGGTATTCCTATTCATCCTCCTCTTTATGCACAAGTATGAATTCTCCTCTAAATTCATACCAAGGTTTAACTTTTTTTTTCCAATTTGCAAATTGCAATCAATTCTTCTCCAAATTTTTGCACTATTTTTTCATTTGACAGGAATTTAGGGTTTTTTCTTTTCACAAACTTATAATAACTAAAATTTTTATTGAGGATGATAAATTTAATAATAAAATCATGGAATCCACCAATGAAGACATTTATGGCTTTTCAAAGATGCCCTACATAGGCAAGGGTTTCTGCAAGAACTATGCAGACACTAAGCTTCTTCATCAAAAATTTCTCCATGCCCATCTACAAATGATAGATGAATTTAGAAAAATAATAGGACCAAAGAAGACATAGGTATGTGGCTTATTGCATAGCTACAAAGAAGATTGTCACCCAAAGAAACTGACAATCTTTAACTTCTATCTCTACATTGCCTGAAAGAAAATAGTAACATGTTGTGAAAATAATGTGAAAAAGAATAAATTATAATTTGAGGATTGTAATTTGAAAATAATGTAAAGAAATTATAATATGAAAATAATGCAATTTTTTTATGTTAAGTTCTATCACTTGCACTAATCTAAGATTGCAATTTGAGAATGAATGTTATTGTTGAATACATTATCAAAAAGAAATAAATTAGATAGAGTTTTGGTCTAATATAAGGCTTAATGTTTATGGCTTGTAACCTGTAAAGGTCACCACATAGAATGAGGAAATTTAGTTCTTGTTGATATGAGAAGGGAATAACTCAATGTGTTTTGGAGTTTAAGGCTCATATGGACATTTTTGTTCCCATGAAAAAAGAGATGGCTAGGAAAACTATCCACCCCATGTTTTTAACATCATAGCAACTAGCATAAAAATTAGTGATTGCATTTAAGCTCTTTAGCATTATTGTTGTTATGTCATAAGCCTATGCTACTTCTTTCTTACATGTTGCAAAGTGTATATAGGGTATATTTAATTTATCCTAATTCTAATTAATTAAGCTTGTTAAACATTATTGCAATAGTATAAAAATTTCACTGTAGAACTCATAGAAAGTTCCAAGATAAATATCCTTAGAACCTTTATCTCTTCCAATCCTTTCTTGTCATCTTCCTTGGCAGTGATGCTTTTTTCTTGCACCCATGAATTGTCCCACAAATGGGTTGCATACTTGCAATTAAATAGAGTAATTTGGTTTAATATCAAGTTGTCTCCAAATATTCATAGATCATCTTTGCACCAATCTTATACCGAAATGATTGAATACTTCTTTTGAAACTTGAATTACATTTTAAAGATTTTCTAGTGTTAAATGGGGATCAAAGACAATTAAAGTAACTTGAATGAGATAAATCAAATGATGAGTTTAATTACAATTAGGACTCATAGAGGTTGTGTAGTTATATAAAAAAACTTTATATCATTACTCTATGTAAATTAGTTTTTCTTGTTATTATCAAGAAATAGTTTATTGACTTGTTAATTTGCATGATTTTAATAAACTAGAGTACCAATTAATATATATGTTTTAATATTATTATTTCACATTAATTTGGTGCTTTGTATAAACTAAACTACTTATTGATATATATTGTGATGTTATTATTCCACATTAATTTGTTGTAATTTGTATAAACTAAACTATCAATTCATATATATGCTGTGATGTTGTTATTTCAGAGTAATATTTCATCTTCTACTATCTGCTCTTTATAGGATTCCTTTGCTTATCATTCATTTTGACCTCTACAGACCTGGTAAGTTCATTTCATGTTCCATTATCCTTGCTCCACATTATCTACATGATAATTTACATAGTTGATGAATCGTGATTCATCAGGCTGCGATATTGGACCCCCAATATCGGATTCGCAATATCAGGTACACGATATTATAGCCCAAATAACGATATTAGATACACGATATCGTGACTTCTGTGTGAGCCTATAAATACACATGTAGTCGCACGAGAGGAGTCAGTTTTAGAAATAGTTAGTTTTTTCAGTCAATATTAGAAGTTAGTTCATTTTTAGTTCTTCTCAACCCTTTCTCCTAGTGCATGCTTGCAGTGTGATGATTGTAATTGTGCGGCATTCTTTATTTGAGTGTGACATACTTGGACATGCACATGACCAAAAATAAAGATCGAGATTACTTCATCATTACAGCATTCACTTAGTTTAATTAATTAATTGTTATTGTTATTAAATGCGAAATGAGTACGACTTAATCACGAGCATCTACGTGTGACTGCTTGGTATCCCAATAGAGTACTCGGGCCATGCACTTAGTAATCCCAGTGGTAGTCATGCACAAGGCCTAAGATGTGTACAGATGCTTAAGGGACGAATGCTCATCACACTTAGGCTAGCTTAGATTCTCTCTTCCTATCTCCTCTTAGTATAGCTCTCTCTCTCCCTTTTCCCTCCTAGCTTAGCTAAGATTATTTTCCATTGCCTCCAAGAGTAGCATTAGTTTAGGAACATATCATACACCTCACTTTGGACTAAACCATATGTGAAAAAGAAAATACTAGTCCAGGTGGGAAGATAGTGAACTATGATCAACGAGTAACTATCTAGATACCAAAACTAGCCTGTTTGTGAAGTTCGACTAAATCATGCGTGAAATGCTTGTATTCGTATGGTTGAATGTAGGGGTACCTCGCCACTCATCATTGGCACTATTGCTGGGGATGATGTTAGTTATTTAGATTAGTTATATCATACAAGATCATTGTAACAAAGTATTCACGATATATCTCTTAGAAAAGAAATTAATTTCAATTAATTCACACACAAATTCACACACTATGTCTCTCTCACAAGACTATGATAATGCAATAACCAGTAAGGCAATTCATTGGAGAACCAAAGAATTATACAATGATGAAGATGAAGTTTGGAGTACTCAATTTGACGTAGGGGTTTCCTATGAACATAAACGAAGACAAAATCAACCCAACTCACGAATGCATAACCTACTTAGTGATGATGAACCCCTGCTGGCCACTACAAGCCTAATGGAAATACAAGAGGCTGTTCAAATATCCCATAGGCATCATAAGGAAAGTCATCTACCTAGGCTTGACTTAAACAGCTTTCCTACGTTTTCAAGAGGCTATGATTTAGATCTACAACAACATTTACAAGCCTTCTATGATGTCTATGCATGGAATAACATTGATAATGGATGGCAAAAACTTAAGCTCTTTCCTACGACACTCGTTAGCCAAGAAAAAGTATGGTATAGGTCATTAAAACCAAAATCAATCCAACATTGTCCAACAATGGTAGAACTCTCCAACAAAAGATATCAAACTTATGCAAGAGTATCAACCTTGAGGAGACAAATCCAAGAGTGGAAACAAGTGCAACACAAACCCTTGGACATGGCCTTAGAAAGATATTATGCATTGTTAAACAATTGCCCGGGCCATGGGTTCTCCAAGGAAAGGTTAATGTACCATATCATAGATGGGCTTTGTAATGAAACAAGGGAAATCCTAGGGATGTATGCCCAAGGTTAACTATACGAACTATGAACCCACCAACTCCAAGAGCTTATCAAGAAGGTAGCAAAAGAAGAAGGAGAAATGGCTAAATGGGAGAATTTTGAAAAATCTCAATAGGCCCAAAAATCAACAAGGGCCCATGATTATGAAAAGGAGAAATCAACTCACCGCAAGGAGGTGGAACCATCTTTTCCAGTGCTACAATCATTGGATGAAGTTGAGGCAAAGATCAATAAGATGATGGAATGGATGCATGAAAAATGTGGAGAATATCCCAATGCTATTAGAGTTAGAATTATGACAACCCAAGAAACAAGACAAAACACCTTTAGACGATAAAAAAGAAGGGTTGAAGAGAATAAGAACTCAACTGCTAATCATATGTATTAGTGTAACATTTGCCTGTACAATCACCTCAAAGGTCAATGTTCAATCTTGTCACATTTACATGAGCATTGGGGAAGAATGTTACATCTAGAGTTTGTACAAAAATATTGTGTTCAATCATAGTGGCAAAGATCCCAGTCATGGGGGAGGCCACCCTTGAACTGGTCACACCCTTCATACCATCTGAACCTAAGTGCTTATCAAGTCCAACATCCCTCTTTCCCCAATTGGGTCAACATCCTCTATCTCGCCACATTATTATTATTCTCCTCAATACTATCAACCCATATCCTCTCCAATAAGACCACCACCTTGTGTGCATTACACTTATTCTCAATTTCAACATTCTCATCCTTCACTTCCTCCTACATTGTTACCAAGTGTTCCAAAAGGGTTTGCACCACAGTAGCAACCCATGAGTATTACTTGTGCTTCTGCTGACAATAGCAGTGGGAACTCTCCTCAACATCGAAGATGCCCCTTCTTTCGACATAACCGTAAGAAGGGACATCACAATTTCGAGCCCACTATATCCTCCAACCTAGCACAAGTCCAACACTATGGTGCATCTTCCTCCACAAACCCAACACCTCGTGTTACTTTCTCAAGGCCACCAATCAATACTCCAACAACCATACAGCCCAATGAATATCGCCACATAGGGAGACATACCGATCCTTGCATACCATCTTACGGTCATGGGTGCCATAGTGGGTCAACCACTCATCAATTGACTACATCTTATAAATTTCCCCACTATGCTTACTCTAATCAAGTGTGTGAACCCCAATGGGGTAAGTATGATCGAGTCCCAATATTTCCAACATGCAAGGATCCCAATTCTTCATTTATTAATCCTAGCCATGCTCAATCATTTAGTTATGGGGGATACCCCCCATTCCAATAACAAGTAGGATTACTAAATATTTTTCATTTTCTTTAATTTTGAAATTTTTGTTTTTCAGTTTTTCACTTTTCAACTTATTGTTTGATCTTTTTTCCTTTTTGTCTTTTTATCTTTTTACCATTTTATGAGTAATCTCATCTAGGAATAAAACACTCATGTGAGCTGTTGGTTGAGGTGTTGTTTTTGCTATCAAGTCTCAGGAGACTAATTACTTGGACAAAAAGCCCATCATATCCACCTACCCATTCCATTAATAAGAGGTTCTACCCTGGGTACAATGATATTTCTAATCATTAAAACTTAAAGTAAGCTTGTGTTATTATACCCAGAGTGAAGAAGGATGGACCAAGAGGGAATGCCCAGGGTGTGACATCAAGGGGACTTGTGGATTCCCTTTGGTGACATCTATAGGAGTTATCATGTAGCTTGGTTGTACTAAGATCCTTGTAGATCTAATGAAAAATGGAAGCAAAAGTAATCAAAAGGCACTCAACCAGAAAAAATAATGCTAATCTAGGGGGTCCCACTGAAAATACATGCACCCATGCCCAAAGGTAGGAGGCTTCTCTAGATTAAGCAATACTTAAAAAAAATGAGTGCCACAAAGCAAAATCACTCCTCCCTTGAACAAAATGCCAAGTGGTTGTATTCTTTGCTATCATGGTGCTCTTATGGTTGTCCATCATTGGATGAAGTAATGCAATGTCACTGATCAAAGGCATGGACTTGGTCCTGATTTTGGAGTGACAAGCTAATGACACACTAATCATGCCTTGCATGCAGGATTCATTGTGCCCTGAGTCAGTTACCTCATGTCCCAATCTCTGCAATTCCTTCTATGATTTGCCTCACCTCGATATTCATGTAGTTGTGACTCATGACTTGGGTAGCATGGGATTCATATTTCATCATGGTGATATCTACATGTGTGTGTTTTGTGGAACTAGTGTGGATTACATTTAACCCTTCTAGTGCCTATTGCCATTTTAAGGTGTGGTTACACAAGGGCATTATAGGTTGGAACCTGCTTTGGGGAGGATCCACTTGTGTAACTTTTGTAATTTGTACATGTTGCACACCACCACATCATCTTATACCCTCCAAGTATTACCAATGATCTTCTTCCCCTTATCATCCTTCCAGTTCAAATGTTCCTATGAGCCAACACATGTCCTTTTTCCTCATACTCTTCATGACTTTCATTGTCAAATTTTACACCATTATACTTTTTGTGCCTTCAGGACTAGTTTGTATTACCTTGGACCCTTTACATAGACCTAAAGTCCTCATTTTATACCTCGGAGTTTCAAAAATTTATAGATTTTTCTAAGTACCCTATTCTTGAAAGGTCGAGATATTGGGTCGGCCATGATATCGAGTCCCCGTTATTTGGTATGCAATATCGTGTCCTTAAAATCTATATATATGGATCCCCGAGTGAATGTCAACATCATTTGCAACTATTCACGTGGGGGAGTTTTTCAAATTTTCTTCTACGACTTGCAACTTGCACACCTCTCAATCTACCAGCCATAACTCGCTCGCTAGCGCTCTAATTTTCATTCCATCTAAACCCACCAGAACCTGGAGTGTTCAGCTTAGTCATGGGGAAGGGGTACATGCTGAATTGCATATAAATTTTTTGAAATTCGTCATCGTCCAAAGGACACTATCAAGGGTAATTAGTTATAAAAATAATAAACATGTGCCAAAAACAATTTCATCTCCTTATCTATACTAGGAAATTAAACTTTGAAACCACCTAAGCAAAGTGGGCCAAATATTAAAACCTTTTGGGGACATTTCCATAAAATTTCTACCTTTAAAATCACATGAAATAAGAAATAAGTTCATTAAGGCAAGAAGTAAGGTATAACTTAACTTTGGTAAGTAACCTTACTAATGATTGGCCCCGTGTGATTGCAAATGGCCCCAAAGCATGGATAACAAGAAGGTCCCTCTCAAGGGGCATCTAAGCAAACTAGGAGAGGTAGAGGACAAGCATCTGTCAAACAACATATAGAGTAAGAGGTGCAATCCTTCAATATCCATCAAGAGACTCCTGCTATTGTACAATCAGGACAAGCAGAAGGTGGAGCTGCTACAGCACCTGAACAGGGACAACACCTCACATTGCCCTCGGAGTGTGTTCAGGCCATCCATGAAAGGTCCACATCAGCTGCAGTGATTGTGGAATTGAACTTCAAAACCTTCACAGATTCACTCCTAAGGTCGTTAGGGACCAGCTCAAAGGGTCCCCATTATGGCCTATCCTCTATGAAAGTAGTGCCTGGTACTTGGGAGAAATGTACCAGTTTTGGCATTATAAGAAAGAAGGCACCATAGTTGACATTTGTCGTGTGTCTATCGATTTTTCCACCATGGTCATTTCGAAAGTGTTAAACCTTCCAAATACAGGGCCAAAGGTTGCTCACTTGCCCACTTGCTCCAATGCTAATGCGTGAAAGGTTTGGTTGGACAGGCCATATGGTAAGGAAGATAAGATATATGGAGAATTGACATTGGAAGAGAGAATATACTTCAAGATTGGTACTTATCACATCTTTTCCATAAAAGGATTAAATAGGATTTCAACATATGTGGCAAGAGGAAGTGCGATATTGAGGGAAAGGTTAATGTTAACCTACCCCATCTATATCTCATGGAGATCTTAAGGCGATTCGAAGAATGCAAGATAGGGAAGTTTGTGTTGCCCTTTCCTTGTCTCATCAAGAAGTTGTGCAAGCATGTTGGAATTCTAGGGTATACCAATAACATCCCTAGAAGAGCCCAAAATGTTTCTTTTGCTAAACTGTTGAAGCCACTAGCTCCAAGAAAAAGTGTTGGTGAGACACTAGAGCCAGAGTAAGAGCAAGAATAGATGGTAGGACCCACTACAACTCAAACTATAGGGCCTAGCCAACTCCCAAGCTCAAGGCCTAGTCAAAAACAATAAGTGGGGCCTAGCATAAGCCAACGAGACCAATCACCACTGCCATAGGATTATCGACCATCGATGAGCCATCTCAGGGCCATTGTTGAGATGGCCAATTAGGGGAGTTGTGAGAATACTAATCTCTTCCACATCATTGATGATACTGTATGACCTACTGTCTCTATAGATGACACATGGGGGGAGGTGTCCATTCAAATAGAAGGAGGGGAGACTGATTGGTCACAACAAATTTCAGGAAACATTGCATCCTTTCAGGTGTAACTCAAGATTGGTGAAGGGGCCACAATGGTGGTCATGCAGCACCAGGATGTATCAGGAGCCGTAGAAGTGGTTGTAGACCACATCAAAGAATCCATCAATGTTCTTATTGTGCAACCGACAGACTTCACAGAAGCACATGATGCTCAAACATTAGTTGATCCCTCGATGACTCCTGCGGAATATGAGGATGTGCTTGATCTGTTGCTGCAAACAGGACAAGTAATGATGTCCTTGTTCGACATCCCACAAGATGTCATGACAGGACAATCAGACCTCATATCTACCAAGGGAAAGATGGTCATGGAAAAGATTAGGGCTGAGCACACAGAAGCAGAGTTAGCAAAACTCTAAGAGACAGTGGGACCCCTCCCAATTCATTCCCGCAGACTAGCTAGACACCTTTAGGACTGAGCAACTCAATAAACTTCTAGCGAATAACAAAAGAGTGGCAGAGGAGAAAGAGAATGCCAACTGGGATGCCTCCAAGGCATAAGAACAAACCTACATGCACGCCAAGGCACTCAGAGCCTTACAAGAGGAGAATAAACAACTCGCTGTTGACAATCTTCGATTGACCACTGTGGAGAAACAGAAGAATGATCTTGAAGAAAACCTTCAATAGCTACGAGAACAATTGATTAGGGTTAATCAAGATATGAACTGTTTAGCTAGAGAAAATCAAACCCTCTCAATGAAGGAGGTATGCGCAATCTGTCAGAAGACGGCCATCGAAATAAGTGCATGGCAAAACGAGGCCAAGCGGCATGACAAATTAAAGGAGCACTTCTGAGACCAGGTGGGGATGTATAAGCAAATCATTGAGAAGGAGATCCATATGGCCAAGGCCCACATCAATGCTTTCAGTGCTCAACATGCTGATTGGTGGGCCATATTGGACACATATGCATTTGCCCACCAAGAGAAACTTAAAAGTTGGGACCTGCAGATTCAAGATCTTACAGAGTACATGGAATTGGTAAACTTGCGGTATGCTAATCTAGCCATGTTGATAGCAAGGTTCCTGAGGATATAGCTCAAGGGGCAAGTAGCTACCACCTATGTCAAATATGAAGCAAAATTTGTAGAGCACATGAAAAGCTTGCAGAAGCTGGAAGTTGCAAATTCTAAACTAGAGGTGGCTAAAGCAAGCTACCAAGGACAAAAAGATATTGCAGCAGACTTGGCTTGATGGCTTACAAATTTTTAGGAGTACAGGGATAGAGCCAGAGCCTATAAGGAGGAACGACGGTTGTTTGTAGCCTAGTACATCCAAGCAAACAAAATGTTTCTGCAACTACCATGCCCATGGGAGGTGTTGACTCCATCAAACATTGGATCATCAGCATGGATGACATAGAATCCCCAAACGGAAGAGGAAAAGCTCTAGGCACTACTTCAACATCATCAACCTCTAAACTTGGAGCACAAGACAAGAGGAAGCAACCCATGGAGGAGCCACTACCGCCTAGAACCACATGAGTTCCAAAATTTTTTGTAATTTTGTGATTTTTCATTTTTTGTGTTGTGTCCCAAATTTGTTCTATTAAGTTCTCCACTATAGCATGAATAAATTCCTCGTCAGTCAATAATCGCATACCTATCCACAATGTAATCAATGGGGCTTGTTCTCATTTTGACTCAAGGATGAGTTTTCATTCATTCGTGGGGGCATGATGAATCGTGATTCATCAAGCTGCGATATCGGACCCTCGATATTGGATCCACGATATCAAGTACATGATAGCACAACCCGAATAACGATATCGAATACATGATATCGTGACTCCTGTGTGAGCCTATAAACATACATGTAGGTGCATGAGAGGAGTCATTTTTAGAAATAGTTAGTTTTTTCAGTCAGTTTTAGAAGTTAGTTCATTTTTAGTTCTTCTCAACCCTTTCTCCCAGTGCATGCTCGAAGTGTGGTGATTGTAATTGTATGACATCCTTTATTCGAGTGTGAGGTACTTGGACATGCACATAACTGAAAATAAAGATCGAGATTACTTCATCATTGTAGCATTCACTTAGTTTAATTACTTAATTATTATTGTTATTAAATGTAGAATGAGTATGACTTAATCACGAGCATCTAAATGTGACTACTTGGTATCCCAGTAGTGTACTTGGGCCATGCGCATGGTAATCCCAATGGTAGTCGTGCACGAGGCCTAAGATGTGTATGGATGATTAAGGAATGGATGCTCATCACACTTAGGCTAGCTTAGATTCTCTCTCCCTATCTCCTCTTAGTATAGCTGTCTCTCTCCCTCTTCCCTCCTAGCTTAGCTAAGATTATTTTCCATCGCCTCCAGGAGTAGCATTAGTTTAGGAACACATCATACACCTCACTTTGAACTAAACCATACATAACAAAGCAAATACTAGTCTAGGGAGTGAACTGTGATCAACGAGTAACTATCTAGATACCAAAACTAGCCCATTTGCGGAGTTCAACCGGATCGTGCGTGAAACACTTGTATTCATATGGTTGAGTGTAGGGATACCTTGCCACTCATCAATAGTCATTATTGATTTCATAATATCTATTTGTCAATGTCCTGTGTCATACTCTCTATCATGATATTTTACATAATTTATAAATATTTTATTGATTTCCAAATTACTTTACATAGTTTGTATGATCTATTCATCATTGTTCTATGACTTATTATCTGTTTTCCTAAATTAGATTAAAATTGCCTAGGTATCATAATGTTTTGGTATTACAAAATTAAAATCAATTATGAAAAGGATAGGAAAAATAATATTTGCTATGCAATCAATTAGTTGAAACATTTCATATGAGACAATTTAAAAATAATCATTAATAAAAGTGTTTGGAAATTAATAGCCTTTATCAAATTAAATTAATTAACTAAATTCCTATGAAATGATTTAAGAACATTAGAATTATAATCAAGTATGAAAAATTTTGGATAAAAATAGGATCTATCTAATTTAAACTGTAGAAACTATTTTAATAATATAATTTATGAACATCAAAATATATTCACTCTTTCCTTTAAGAAAATATAAAATAAATTCATTCAACTTATCTACATGTTTCAATTCATACCTATATAAAACACACAAAACATGTATCAATAAGGGTTGCTTATCCAAGCCAGCCATCATCCATCAATTTTTTCTAAATTTTTCTCCAAGGTTTAGTTTCGTGGTTCTAAAATATAATCTATAGGTTATATTAAGGATTGATTGTTTGAGAAACCTCAAAAAAACAAATATAAACTACATTCAAATATCGTATTGTAGGATACACGAATGGGAGAGCTTCACATATAGTGATTGTTTTCATAAGTTTTGTGAATTTTAATAGTGTTAGTACAAATTAATATAATATTTCCAATAAGATTCTACAACATAAATTCTCATTCATTAAATTCTTGTAGTTCATAAATACAATGAACTAACTATCTAAAGGGTTGCTTATCCAAGCAACCTTTAAAAACAAAGAGAAAGTAAATTCATGTATAGAATCAATTTGAAAAGGTATAGTATTTGTAGGATGCATGGATAAGCAGCCTCCAAATATAGTGATTTCTTTTAGAATTTTTGTAAATTTCAATAGTGATAGTACAAATCAATATAGTATCTCTAATAAGATTCTATAACATGAATCCTCATTCATTAAATTCTTTTCATTCATAAATACAATGAACCAGCTATCTAAAGGGTTACTCATGCAAACAACCTCAAGAAAACAAAGAGAAAATAAATCCATGTATAGAATCACTCTAAGAGAGTATAGTATTTGTAGGATGCATGAATAGGCAACCTCCACATATAGTGATTGTTTTTATAATTTTCGTGAACTTCAATAGTGATAGTACAAATTAATATAATATCTCCAATAAGATTCTATAATATGAATCTTCATTCATTAAATTTTTGTAGTTCAAAATTGGCTATTTAAAGGGTTACACATTTGAGCAACCTAACAAAATAAAGAGAAAGTGAATCCAATTATAGAACCATTCTAAGAAAGTATGGTATTTGCAAGATGCATGGATGGACAAGGTCCACATATAATGATTATTTGGACAATTTTAGTAATTTTTAAGAGTGATAGCCTAAACACATCAAATGTTTCCAATATCAACATAGTCCATAATGGTAATGAACAAGTTATCCAGAGTCTTTCTCAATCAAGAAATCCTAAAAAATCAACAAAGATAATACCAATATCACTTCAAACTAGTATGTATATTTTACATGACATAGAGACATCTAAGAAGAAGAAATTTCCCTAAGGATTCTTAGTCATGCATGTTATTTGATGTAGGTTGCTTGATCTTGCATGTTACAAATTCATTTACTTTCAACAATCATCAAACTTATGTCTTATATCCTAATGGGTTACCCAATCATAAATTTTACAAGATCTAGTGTATTCAATAATCCAAACTAAACATCCATCACACTACTATGGTGTCTTATTTCCTAAAGGATTGGCCAATCATGCATGTTATGATATAGTTATGTTGTATCATGTCTATCCTATACTTTTAATAGGTTTTCCCTTTAGTGCATGTTACAATAATAGTTTTGTAGGTTGCCTGATTAAGCATGTCATGCAATAGTTATGTTGGATACTTAACATAGGTTGCTATATTACGCATGTTATGAAATGTTTTGTTCTCAATGATCTTGTTTAAACATCCATATCATCGAACTGACATCCTATCCACTAACAAGTTTCACAATCATGCATGTGGGTTGCTCAATCATGCATGTCATGAAATCTTTTACTTTCAATGATTATAAAACTTACATCTTATATCCTAATAGATTACCAAATAGTTTATGTTATGAACTAGTTATGTTTTCCTAGGCCTAACATTTGCAATTAACAGGATTTCCTATTGTGCATTTCTTGAGACTATTTAGATTTCCTATCATGCATGTATTAAAACAGGTTATGTTCTATCATATCATTGTTGATCTCTCATTACATCCATTAATACCAATTACCTAATGTAGCTTTCCCTATCATACATGTTATGAGATTTATTATATTTAATGATCTATACTAAACATTCATTGCATTATTGTTGTGTCTTATTTCTTAAAGGGTTGACCAATCATGCATGTTATGATATAGTTATGTTGTATCATGTATATCCTATGCCTTTAATAGGTTTTCCCTTTAGTGCATGTTACGACAAAAGTTTTTTGGGTTACATGATCTTGTATGTTATGTAATAATTATGTCAGATACTTAATGTAGGTTGCATAATCATGTATGTTATGAAATATTTTCTTCTCAATGATCTTGTTTGAACATTCATATCATCGAATAACCATTCTATTTTATTTTCAAATGAGTTACCCAATCGTGCATGTTATGAAATAGTTATTTTGAACCATATCAATTATGAACTTTCATAGCATCTATTTCTTCAAGGTACTCGATCGTTCATGTTATGAAATATTTTTCCCTCAATGTTCCCATTTGAACATCCATATAATCTCATAACCATTTTATTTTATTTTCTAACAAGTTTTCCAATCGTGCATGTTATAATATGGGTAATGATACTAAAATAGTTTGATTTTCTTCATTATAGGATCATGTTGGAAAAATTATAAAGATATCAAATACTAAAATGAATCTAGCTAAATCGTGGTACATGTTAGTAATAAAACTAGAATGGTGACATGAGGATGTACATATATTTATAAACAAATGGACAATCATTCATATGAGGATCCTAGAATTTTTGTGGTTGCAAGTATCAAAAGCCATAGAATAATTTATATTCAATTGGAAATACTTGTGTCACCTACCAAAACAATACTACATGATGAACACTTTATTCTTGGAACTATTGACATAGAGAAAACAAAGTCAAGGGCCTTCATAAGAAAATATGACACACAAAAATTTACTCAGACTTTTTTAAGAAAAAGATTGTTGCTTATGTCAAAATATTTCTATAGCAAAGAAGGGTTATGAAAATATCATCAATTATTCGGTACAAGCGTAATCATATGAATCAACCATATGAATCATACAATTAGCTTTGGCTCATACATCAGCTAAGAACTCTTTCTCTTTGTCTTTCTATTACTACTAAAGGATCTTCAATAATCACTTTATTTAGAGTAAACAAGTCAGAAACTCACAACAAGAAAGTAGCTAGAATTGCAAACAAGGGTATCAAGATGATGAAGAAAAAAAGGGGATATTTTCATCCAAATTTTGAGACATGCTAGCAAATTAATATAATTGATGCAATCAAGCCCTTGACAAGTTTAGAATTAGAGCAATGAGCATGAACTATGTTGAGAAACTTCTCATGTCAATGACAAAGAATCTTATCACTATTATGCATGATTGGATATGCTTGCTATATAGGACTTCTAGTAAAACTTTTACACCCTCATCTAAATTTAAGATCCATTGGGAGGATGTCCAATTCTAAATTCTAGATGGACAACATTTGATTCAGGCTACAAAGATACTTCTTGATAGAGATGGTGTTGAGATGTTAGTGAAGAATCTCTATAGAGTTCATCATGCCAAGCTTTTAAAGGCTAACACTAGTTTCCATGATCACAAAAATTTGTTAGTCTCATAATAAGGTTTAGGGCATGATACATGATCCTTCCTATGTGGAGATGTTAAGGCATGCTAGAAGCTATCTCTGTCAAAACAATATTAGAAAATTATCTTCTAATGCAATTTCAAAAGAACTAGAGCTTATCTATGATAGCCTAAAACTTATATTCAAGTAAGTTACTTATGTTTGATTCCTAAAGTCATTTAATATATCACATGTTACAACATTAACATTTCCTACATCAAATTTATTATATGTTAGTATACTGACATTCAAGACTCTTTAGGAAAGAAAATATTTTTTCTCAAATTTGATGATGCTCTCTTTATAATGCTACATCATGATTTTCTCCCACGAAAATTTTGAGAATAATCATAAGTATTTGAGTGTCAATATATTTGACCCACTACAAGATCTTAGGCAACATGAAATTGAGATATGTACTAATATGTTACTCAAAAAATAGATGTGTTTCAAGCATCTCAAGGGAAAGGATGAGTTAGGAAAATCAATAATTAACAGAATGATCACACTAGAGTAAAAATATGATTAGATGAAGCATTTACATTCCTTGAAGCTTGCTCTAATTCAATTCTTCATCAGTAAAGACACATCTATTAAGTGGTGGAATGACCTTAATGTGGATAACATATTGAATTATAATTTCTTATCTTATAGTTTGGTTCTTATTAAGTTTGACAATATATTAATGTGCACTATACCTTTCAATTGTATATACAAATTTGATAATTACATGTTCCTAAGATTGCATGGAAATGTTAAGTTCACAAAATGGGACTTAACAATCAAACCTTTCATTTAATCAGTGTTGCATGGACACCTGAAATTTCTTGATTATGGATACAACCACCCAGCTAGTTGAAGATTTTTTTGCTATAGGCAGAACTCAAAGCTCATAGATATTATATTGCTCAAATACGAAAAGGAATTCTCTTCTATTGAGAAATCAGTAGTTTGCTATTTAATTAATTTTTAGAATATAACTATTAAGGTCTTTTTTTATTTTTAAAAAATTTATTTGACTTTGTACAAAGGAACAATATCATGTTTTTTAGGGTAGTTATTAATATTTAAGATGAAAACTATCATTTATTTAGAAATTTTATTAAGAACTATAAGAAGTGTATATACAATAGCATATCATGTAAATACTCTAAGAATGATAACTTCAAGAATTAGAACATGTACATTTTGCTTTACGACTTCCTCACCACAATAGAAACTGTAGATATACCATAAGCATTCTAGAAAGGTGACTAACATGTAACCGAGATTCACACAATTGACGTTAAGTCAATTAAAGATATTCTTCTAGATGAATCCATTTCAGAAGCCATCAATGCAAGTCAACTTTTTTCTAAAACAGGATATTGGACTCTATTCTAATAAAGGACAAGGCTATTACCAAGGGTGTCTCTTACATAATATCATTGTTCTATTGCAACAATTTGTTAAAGGCTTTGTGTTTATACAGTGACATAGGTATCATCTTTGTTCACAAAGATAATCTTCATTTCTTTCCATGGATTGAAATAGTAGAAATATGGAAAGCAACAAATGATGCCCCTTACAATATAAAATTGGCAAAAAATAGTACATATGTATTTTAGATATTAAAGATGCTTATAAGGATATAATAATATATTTAAAAGGTATGTCTATTGACATGGTGAGCAAGACTATTAGCATATTTTTCATAATATTTTTATTATTATTTTCTATTGAAATTTTTTAATTACTAGTAACCTTACAAGAATAACCAAGATACTTATGTTTTGGATGACGATGATGATCAAAATCAAGAGGAAGAAACAAAAGAAGAGAAGGTTTGAAAACATGTTAAATTCAAAAGTCATTCCTTTGAACTATTCTTCTACATTTTTTTGGCAATAGCCTTTAATATATCTATTCATATTGGAAATGTAGGATGCTAAGGGTAAACAGAATGAATCAGAAAAATCTAATAAGGATGACGATAGTGAATCTAATGATGAGAAGATAGAAACAACTGAAGATTTGGTTAATATATATGTTCATTAAGATACTTTTATTAGTTTTTGATATGAATTTAAAAATTTAGCCTTATGATTAATCTTTACTATTTTAACTAGGAGACATAGGAGATGTCTAGTTTGTTTGAAAGAATTGATTGAAGCATAGCATGTAAAGGTTCTAATAGTATGCATAAGGTAACTAAGCTTGCATTAATTGATTCTTATAAGGATTCATTTTATTACCAACAATTTTTATGAATTTGTTTTATTCTACAAGGGAAAAGTCCACTAGCATTGAAGGTACCAAAAACAATTAGTGATAAGGCCTCCAAGAAATTAAAAATGAAACATTAATATATTGTTTGAAATACATTTCTTGTTTGATAATTTTATATAAAATTTGTTGTAGGTTTGAAACAAAGAGAGTGAGAGTTCAACAAAAGATCTAAATAAAAAAAAAAGTATGATATTGTGTTTATTTTACCTTAATAACTAAGTATGATCTTGTATTTATTATACCTTAATAACTATCATTCCATGATACATTTTATTCATTGAAAGGATTTAATTATATGACTACGATAAAGTAACTCTACATAAGCATTACATACCATAATGATCTTCATGTTAACTCATTTCATAATAAACATTATATTAAGATTAATCCAAAATGTCTAACATGTTTTCTTTAATTAGTTGCATTAAATAAAACAAATGATCATATTGATTTGAAGAATTCACCTTTTATGTTAATTGATTTTTATAATTTAAATGAGTTAAAAGAAATACATCGAAGAGGAAATGAGGAAAAAATTTACGATTCAGTGTTTCTACCAAAATACTATGATAAAGTTCTAGTTTCCATAGAATGCAATGTTAAAAGATCTATCATGTTTGAGACCGAAACAAAAGATAGAGAACAAAATATTGAGATAATATTTTAGAAAGTTGTAATCAATTTTAGAATTTCATTCACTATATTATTTTTTTGATTCATCATTATTAGCTTAGTTGTATAGAAGATCTAAAGAGGAAGATGGGGCTTAAAGCTAAAGCTAAGACAAAGTTTCTTGACATTGATTTAGCAAAGAGATTTAGTAGTTACCAACAAATATTTTTTTTCTATAAATATTAAGATTAGAAGATCTATCATTGGGTGCTTATTGTTGTCGATATGTTGGCAAGCTCAATACTAATCATAGATCTTCTTAACAATAATATTGAATGCAACAAGTAGATTAATATTGTTTACAAGTGCCTTGAGGAGGAACATAATGTTCAAAATAGAAAGGATCAATTTCATCAAGAACTATGAAGACAATTATTTCAAAAAAACATACCAAGGCATAGAAACGGATATGAATGTGGTATTTATGTTCTACTTTCTATAATACAAATAATAATGAAAGAAAAAATATTGTTTAAAGCCTTAGATATACCAATGTATAGAAGGAAAATCTTGTGTGATATTTTAAATATTTCTTAGTAACATACAAGATAGTTATAGTGATAAATAACTATAGAAAAATTTTGAATTATAATTTTTAGTTGTATCATGTTATTTATACTTGTACAAATTTATTTGTCAATTTAGCTTTTATAATATTTAAATGTTTACAACTTTAATCATGCTAAGTACTATAATTTTTCATAACTATGTTTTGCTACATCTATTAGTTTAGTTATATCTTATGTTAAATGGATGTTAAGATTTTCTAATGAATGTATTGTGAATAATTATAGATATAATTAAGAAATTACAACGAAGAAAAGCAATGATAGTGGACTTAAATAGTATGCTTGTAAAGGATGTTCATTATTCAAATGTGAAAGAATTGAGGATGCATGCTAGAACTTTGTATGTCATGCTAAGAAAAAGGTATTACTTTATTTGACCAGGTGGTGTTCATGAGTTCCTTCTGGATTGACAAAAGAAGGTATCAAATATGCATTTTGGACATTAGCTCAATTTCCCAATGTTGAAAAAACAACAAGTTTTCTTGTCAAGATCTAAATACCAAACCAAAATTCACTTGGCATCAAGCACAATGTAAAAAGCATTACCACAAATGTACTATGATTCTAATTTTTCAAAAGCCTTTACAACACTATTTCCAAATTTATGAAAGTCAATATGCACAAGAGGATGTCATCATAATTGATGATATAGACGATAAAATTCTAGATGATGACAAAGGTCACTTCATACAGGCCCAAAAACACAATCCTAATAATTTAGGGGATGACTACCTTTTTAACAAGTTGGTATAATAGATTGTAAATCTCATTAGTGATCAATTCACTATTTATGAACTATTAAGTTCCAAAGTTTAACATGTAAATATAATTGGATATATGTATTTTCAAACATTAGAAGTGTGTTTCACTCTAAGAAAACTATAAGTCACTTTTATGATAATTCTCATTTTTTATTTATTCACAAATGTAGAACTTTTCCTATCATATCCACTTACCAACCTAACAATTATTAATATTCAATTTCATTAAAATTAGTTTAATTGTCAAACAAGTTAGTATAATCTTTAAACAAAGAAAGATGCACATCAACATAACATAATTCTTGATTCATTTAAAATCTTTGTTTAATGTAATTGACATTTCTTTCTAATATTCTTGAATATCGATTTAGATGATCCTTGCATACTTAGGAAATAGTAACATTCGGAAATAATTTAACAAAACCAAGATTTATTTATATCTTAACAATCATATTGAATATCTTTATATAGATATTTAATATTATCTCTTTAGTGATTTATATTATTTTTAAATTAATAAGTTTCATAAGGAAAACTGTTCATGAGCACAACATAATCCTTGATGCAATAAAAGCATAATTGATCATTCATGAGGCTAACATACTTGTTCATTAAAAGATAATAAAGATTCAACAATTAGTTGAATGATTTTGAAAACGTATTTGAGATAAAAAGATAAATAAGGTTCATTACATCATAATAGAAAATTCCAATCACAAGAATGTAAAACACTAATTTTTTTTAAAAGGTAGTAATGTCAATTCTATAATGAATTTAATATGATGTTTTTTGCTATAGTTCAAGATATTGGAACAAAAATATTCCAAATATAATAAAAACCTCCCTCAAATCAATATCTAGAATATTTTCATCTAAAGGAACCTAAACTAAATTCAGTGGATCCTCTAGCTTATCTTCTTCATCAAATAATTACTTTTTATATTTTAGATCAACATCCCAAAGATGTGCAAGGGTTTTGCTATACTCAACTTTGCACTTTTTTCTAAGCGAATAATGCCATGAACTCTAGTAAGTTTTTCAACTCTACTAGCATCAAGTTTATTTCTTTAACTTTATAGATAAAAGAATAAGTATACCAATTTTTCTAGTAATGAAGAGGTAACCTATCATAATCATAATTAAACACTAAATACATGAAAACAATAAAAATATTTTAAAATAAAATATATATTTATAATTTAAGAACTATATACTTAAGAGAACCTTACAAGCAAGTGCTAGTAAATTAGGCATACTATTACCATGTAAGTCCCACCAACTAGTAGGATCATCTTGGGTAAGGCTATCTAGATAATCTTTTGTTGCTTCACTATTAAATAGTGAATCAACTCTGGTAAAAGCCACCCATTGTTATCTTAATTTTTTAACTTCTTCACTTTTAAACACTCTACCAACATAAGCAAGAAAGTCATTTTTCACATATTTATCATCATATAGATGAGTCATTCTATCTCTAATATCATTTAACATTCAAAGTATATGTAACTTCATGTAAATGGGTATTAACTGTTTTCCATCTTTTAATTATAAATGACTTTAAAATATCATCATACAAATCAAAATTACCTCTTCTTTAATAACTTCATCTTTTATTTTTTCTAGCATGTTATCCTATGTTTCATAAATGTTTCTTAATGAAGAAGTATATGTGTTAATATATCTAATAAAATCTATAATTGGTTCAAGTACGTTCACCCCTCTCCTATTGTAAAAAAGGAAATAAGTATTGAAAAATATTAATAACTCAAAAAGTGTAAAGAAGATATAATATTATGAAATATAACCATAAGTATTTCATAAACCATAACATACCTAGGGGGTGTTAAAATTTGAAATAAGTGAAACATAGGTATACCACAAGATATACAGTCTAATTAAAACTTTATATAACTCAGTATTACCCACCAAAATTGAACTTATGAGATGGAGTTTGCAAAGCAAGTGTCTTACCCCTAGGCTAACACCTCATTGTTATAAATCATAACATAACTAACATTTGTTCACCATATTATATCAAAAATAGAGATCTTTGGCTTTTTTTTTTTACCAACTTCAATTTTTGCTTCTAGCCACTTGCTTCATTTTCCAGTGATAACCACTTTTCCAATTGCATCATGAATCCTCACCATTCTACTAAGCATAAGATAGAGTATCAAGAAAATACATTTTTCTTATAAGCAACAATTAATTATCATCATAAAAATATTAAAATAAAAAAGAAAATAGATTTTTTATTTTCATACCTAGTTTTTATAAGCTTTAAGAAACTTTTAAAATAAAGCATTACAATAATGATGATAGACAATGAACATTTGAATAACACAAGCATCATCAATCAAATCTTTTATCCAATCAATTTTCCTGATTTATCCAATGAATTTTGTTGATGGCACGAAGAGCATTGTTCAATGAATGAAAACAAGATGGAATCTAAAAAATATTTGCACATGTTGTCTCAATAATCTAACCTTCATACTTACAAACAATTGCTGCATCAATAATTAATCTATACTACAGATTTTCGCTTACTTGAACTATAGCCTCATCTTCTAATTGTTTTGACTGAAATAAAGAATCTTTACTATGACCTAAATAATTAACACCTTTAAGGAAATAAGGTTCTTTTAGGATATAAATAATGATATTGATAAATGGTCTTAGACAAATATTTGTCCATCCATCCAATAAGATAGAACAATCATTTTCTACCGAAAATTGCTTTAGTTCTACAAATTGGATATCTCTTTGATTATATTGTTTCTCTAATAATTTTATATGTATCCTATGTTTAGGAGGAACATATGATTTTCCTAGGCATTGAAAAATATAAAACTAAATTCGATATTAAAAAAAAATAGTAATTAACCAATAATTATTAGTAAATAATTAAATAAAGATACCTACATTATATTGCTTCTTTAAAAGTTGGTGAATAAAGAAGATTAAAAGAGAATCCATTTACAGAAAACATTCTTGATAAAGCTTCATCTACTATTGTGTTCTTTTTAATATTCATTAATTCTTCAATGCTAGACTTTTTAATTTTTTCCTTACCTTTACTATCACTAATATTAGTATGAAGTTAACCAATTTGTTTTATAAAACTAAATATCCTCTTCTTCTCAAGAGCCCATAAATTTATTGTTTATTCATGTTTTCATTTCCATATTGAATATATGGATATAATTCTTTAGCAATTTTCGTGTTTGGAAAATTACAATATTTTATCCCTATTCTTTTATTTTTTGGGAGTTTGAAAAATTGGTCATGAATATGATATGCACTTTTTGATATTCGTAGTCCATAATCTCTACATGGACCCATCTTGCAATTAAAGTTTAAATACAAGGAAAGATTAACATTAACACTTGCAATTAAATATATTCACAGTCCATAATATCTACATGAACCCATCTTTCTTAAACTAGTCTTGTCTCATATAAGATATGTCAATTTTAATTTTGATTACAGGGTGGCCATACAATGTTTTAAGCTTTCTTAAACTAGTCATCTTTTATATGAAAGTTTTAAGCTTTTGATTTAAAAAATAAAATATCAAAACTAAAAAAGCATTTTAAAACTCACTTATCTTAAGATGAAGATGAAAATAAAAATAAAATTTCAAAAATAAAGATCATAAGTTTTAATTATTAAAATTTCTTAGTGAACATTAAGTTTAGTGTTCTAAATTTTCTACTTGTAATTAGTAGATGACATTTAGATTTCATTGAATTAGAGAATTGAAATTATAATGTTGAAAATCAAAGCTATGGAGTTAGAGATTTGATGTTGTCAAGTTGAGAATTGGAGCTACAAAGTTCATAGAGTTCATATTCTATTAATTTCTACTACATTTTTTTAAAGGAAGTTTTTAATCTGTATGACATTTGTTTGTTCACTTGAACTATTTTGAAATTTGTTTACCATTAGGAACCTTTTACCAAGGTCATGCACATGACATTAAGGCTCTTTATTGGTTTATGATTTAATTTTAAAAATACAATGAGCTTTGAACATTACAATATTGAAAAACATTTAAATGATTGATGGGACGCAATATCGCATGGGCCGCCAAGTCTATAAATAAGAGATGGCTCTCCCTTGTTTCTCAATCTAGGCCTAGACCTTAGTGAAACTCTGGTAGTTTTTCCCCTCCAAAGATAGAATAATTTCCATGTGCCCGCAGTAGGAGCTCCAAAGTGAACGGATCTTTATTCGAGCAAATATTGTACCTGAACACAAGTTTGTGTACGGAAATGAAGACGAACTGTTGGATAAACCTTGCAGTGCATGAAATAGGCTAAATAAGATTTTAATTACTGTTATTTATTGTTTATCATTTAAATTCTTTATTAGTTAACTAAATCTCTCTCAACTCTTCTCCCATAGTTAAGTGCATTTAGTACGACCGCTTCGAGCACGTGCGTTACGCTTGGTAATCCTAGTAACGAATAGCGTTTGGTAGCCA
>MNCI01033474.1:2585723-2658977 GCA_015680685.1 Gnetum montanum
TTGGGAGCTTAAACGAACCCTTAGGGTTAATTAAACAAAAAATTATATAACGGTTAATAGCACACTGAATTAAATCAAGATGTCTTCTTTTCATAAGAGCAATTCACCACCTAGGGATCATACAAGAGACCGTCGACAGTCTAACACACATAACCGCGAACCGCCAGTTCCTCAACAATACCGAGTGCTATATACCCATCCCAATGAGTATATACCGGATTTTACCTTTATCCTCCATTAGGATGAACAGCTGTGTTGGCATGACCTACAAGGTAACATAGTGTTACCCCCAGATCGTGCAATCCCCAACATGCTTCTTTGTGCTCTTGCACAAATTGGCATGACACAGCTATATGCTGAATATGTTGCAGAAGATTAGGACTCAAGGGATTACCATCCCATAGAAGTGCAACGTTTAAGGGACTCGAGGCAGGAGAGCCACTATACATTGTTGAAGGGCAAAGGGGTCCCACACGTCCTAAGTGAAATCGGAGATGGTGAACCACTTATAATGGGTTCTCCATCAAATGATGTTCTCCCTCTTAATGATAGTGAGGAGGTGGGGTATCAGAACCTGTGCTCCACAATATACAACCCTGGTTCTGATCCTTGTGAACACCAACTATTCACTGAGGGAACAACAACACATAACAAGGACAAGCATTCAGATCTTCATCACGATCAGGGCCGTAGTCACAGAAGAGAAGGTAAGAAACATCGCCATGGCGATGGTTCCCCTTCTTCTTCCCCTTCATCACATCACTCACCCTCTCCTTCCACATCAGGGCATAGTCATAAAGCGCATAAGGGTGAGGATAAAGGTAAACGAGATGAGAGACCTCAACGAGAGAGTCGAGATAGAGGACGAGGGCAGTCAAGAGAATCAAGGCATGAACGAAGGGAAAGTAGGGAACAACATAGGCATCATAGATGTCATGAGAGAGATGATCATGACGAACCCCTACTTGTCACCTGAAGTATGCTAAATATTACGGAGGCAGTGAGAATACCCACAAGGCATCAAAAAGATAGTCGGATCAAAAGATTAGATATGAATAATATCCCACGCTTCGAAGGGGGATACAACGCTGATCCGCAAAATCATTTACAGGCATTCCATGATGCCTGCACCTTTCAAAATATTGAGAACTAGTGGCAGAAACTAAAGTTATTTCCTAGGATATTCATAAAGGAAGCAGAGAGTTGGTACCGGTTCTTAGAGCCGAAAACCATTAGGAGATGGAGTACGATGTTAGAATTGTTCAACGATAAATACCAAATGTACTCCAGAGTGTCTAACTTGCATAAGCAAATCCAAGGATGAAAGCAGGGTAATCATGAACCCTTGAATGCTGCCATGGGCCGATATTACGCATTGCTACATCGTTGCCCGGGCCATGGTTACGCACAGCAGGATTAACTCCACCACCTCGTAGATGGGCTAAGACATGAGACTAGGAGAACCCTTAGGACTTATGCCCAAGGGAGATTATCTGAGCTTAGATCCCATGAAATTCATCGATTGTTGGAGCAAGTAGCCAAAGAAGAAGGGGAGCTACGGAAAAGAGAGAGCGCGGAAGAATATAACCGCGATCCTTCCCTTCGAAAGAAAAGAGCCCCGAAGTCTTATTTGTTTTTAATTTGTACGACATTTGTTTCTTCACTTGAACTATTTTGAAATTTTTTTACAATTAGGAACCTTTTACCATGGTCATGCACATGACATTAAGGCTCTTTATTGGTTTATGATTTAATTTTAAAAATACAATGAGCTTTGAACATTTCAATATTGAAAAAAATTTAAATGATTGATGGGACACGATATCGCATAGGCTGCGATATAGCGTACACGATATTGCGTTTGCCGCAATATCGCATCCCCTGCGATATTGCATTGTCCCCTGCGATATCTCGTACGCAATATCGCGGTCCGCCACCAAGTCTATAAATAAGAGGCGACTCTCCCTTGTTTCTCAATCTAAGCCTAGACCTTAGCGAAACTCTGGCAACTTTTCCCCTCCAGAGATAAAATAATTTCCATGTGCCTGTAGTAGGAGCTCCAAAGTGAACGGATCTTTATTCGAGCAAATATTGTACCTGAACACAAGTTTGTGTATTGAAATAAAGACGAACTGTTGGATAAACTTTGCAGTGCATGAAATAGGTTAAATAGAATTTTAATTATTGTTATTTATTGTTTATCATTTAAATGCTTTATTAGTTAACTAAATCTCTCTCAACCCTTCTCCCATAGTTAAGTGCATTCAGTACGACCGCTTCGAGCACGTGCGTTACGCTTGGTAATCCAAGTAACGTTTGGTAGCCAAGGTTGCATTGGTTTAGGGTGTGAATGGTAAGTGGGAATGGATGCTGATGCTATGTTAATTAAGGCTTAGTTAGTTAGTTAAAGTTAGTTAATTAGTCTCTTCACCCTTCACCTCATTAGCATAAGAGATAAAACATAAAAACTATAAAAATCACATACCTCAGACTTACTTAACCATACAACCGTGAGAAATACAAGTAAGTATGGGAAGACAACGAATGATTAACCTTAGGTGTTCCATAAGGCGCATAGGCACTTAGTTTGTGGAGTTCGACCAAATCGTGGGTGTAACGCTCGTATTCGTATGGTTGAGTGTAGGGGTACCTCACCACGTATCAATGATGAAGACTTCAATGATCCAAACAATGAAGATGAAGAAGAACTAGCAAGAAAATCTAATTCTATTGAATCTAAATGAGATGCAAACCTTAATGATGGAATTGAAACATCTAGTGATAGCACTTCAACTATAGTAAATTGTAATTCTGAAATTTTAAGACTACATGCTAAAGGAAACTTTAGTTCTAAATTTGCTTATGATCAATTTGTTAGTGTTCTAAAGGATCTAGTTAGAAAAGAAGTTGGCACTAAAAGTATAAATGTTATTTTAATGAATGCATTATATTAGGATGTGTACATAATATTTATAATCACTTTTTTCAACATCTTGAAAATAAAAGAGGAACAAGGGTAAAATAGTGTAATTTTTGATATACAAAATTGCAAACAAATTATATGCATATATTCAACAAGGAAATGTAAAACATGAACAAGTAACAAATTTACCTACCCTCGAGGAAATGAGGATATTTAGTTCTATTAAACAAAGTGATCAACTTAGTATCAGTACTAGTAACAAGAAATGTAAGAAAATAATTAAACAACATAGCATTAAAGAATCAATGAATATTCAAAGAAAAGCAATAGTAATGAAGCTTCATCAAGAATGTTTTATGCAAATAGATTACCTTTTAGACTTCTTTATTTACCAACTTTTTAAAAAGCAATACAAGTACTTTTATTCAATTTTTAATAATTATTATTTGTTAATTATTGTATTTGTTAGTACTGAATATTTACTAACTTAGTTTTATATCTTTCAAATTACAAGAGAATCATATTTTCCTCTTTCTAAACATAGAATGCATGCATAATTATTAAATAAGCAATATAATCAAAGAGATATCTAATTTGCAAAACTAAAATAGTTTTGAGGAAGAAATGCTTATTTTTCAAAGACCACTCCACTTATCTATATCATTATTTATAGCCTAAAACAATTTTATTTCCTCAAAGTTGATTTTTTGGTTTCATTAAAGATTCTTTAGTTCAATCAAAGGAATTGAAAGATGTTATAGTTCAAGTAGCAAAAAAAAAATTAAAAAATGTAATACAAATTATCACTATTGTTGTACCTACATGTAAAAAGACAAGTCAAATTATTGAGCTAATACATAAAAATATTTTTGAACTCCATGTGTTCATTCATTGAATAATTCTCTTAGTAACATCAGCAAAATTGATAGGATATAAGATTTGATTGATGATGCTCATGCTATTCAAATGCCCATTATCAGTCATCATTATTCTAATGCTTTATCTAAAAAGTATTGCAAAAAGGCTTTCTTAAAGCCTATAAGAACTAATTATGAAGGTAAAAAAATCTCTTTTATTTTTTATTTTAACATTTTTATCATGATAAGTAAATGTTGCTCATAAGTAAAATGTGTTTTCTTGATATAGATATGCATCTAGAAGAATGTTAAGGATTCATTATACACTTGGAACAGTGGTTGTTGCTGTAAAATGGAGAATGGCTAGCAAAAACAAAAAGGGACAAAAAAAAAGGAGTAGCCAACAAAACCTAAAGCCAGAAAAAACAAAAAAACAAGGAATAATATTTTAGATATAGCATGGTGGACAAATGTAAGGTATATTATGATTTATGAAATACTTATGATTATATCTCATAAATCTACTTTACATTGTTTGAGTTATTAGTTTTTTTAATACTTATTTCTTTTTTTACAAGGGGAGAGTGGTGAACATACTTAAATCAATTATAGATTTTATTAGATATGCTAACATAGATACTTCTTCGTAAGAAACAATTATGAAACATATGATAACATGCTAGAAAAAATAAGAGATAATGTTATTAAAAAAGATGGTAATTATAATTTCTATCATGATATTTTAAAGCCAATTATAATTAAAAAATGGATAACTATTAATACTCATTTACATAAAGTTGCATATACTTTAGGCATTGAGATAGAAAGCCTTATCTTGCTTATGTTCATAGAGTTGCCAACAAAACCTTAAGTTGGAGAACAAATAAGGAGTACTATTTTAGATATAGCATGGTGGACAAATGTTAGGTATGTCATGATTTATGAAAGGATTATATCTCATAAATCTACTTTACATTGTTTGAGTTATTAATTCTTTTTAATACTTATTTCCTTTTTTACAAGGAGAGAGTGGTGAACATACTTGAATCAATTATAGATTTTATTAGATATGCTAACATAGATACTTCTTCATTAGAAGAAATTATGAAACATATGGTACAATGCTAGGAAAAATAAGAGATAAAGTTATTAAAGAAGATGGTAATTATAATTTCTATCATGATATTTTTAAGCCAATTATAATTAAAAAATGGATAACTATTAATACTCATGTACATAAAGTTGCATATACTTTGGGCATTGAGATAGAAAGCCTTATCTTGCTTATGTTGATAGAGTGTTTGAAAGTGAGTAGCTAAAAAGAATAAAACAATGAATAACTTTTACAAGAGTTGATTCATTGTTTAATAGTAAAGTAGCAAAAGATGATCTTAATAGTCTTGCCCAACATGATCCTGCTAGTTGGTGATGCAATAGTGTCCCTAATTTATAATAACTTGTTTGCAAGCTTCTCTCTCATGTATAGTTTTTAGTTATAAATTTATATTTTATTTCATAATATTTTATAATGTTTAATTATAATTGTCATAGGCTACCTCTTCATTACCAATGAAAGAAATTAGTGTACTTACTCTTTTATCCATAGAGTTAAAAGAAGTAAACTTGATACTAGCAGAGTTGAAAAGCTTATGGATATTCATAACATGATTCGCTTAGAAGAAAGAGCTAAAGTTGAGTATAGAAAACTCTTACACATCATTGGGATGTTGATCTAAAATATAATAAGCAACTATTTGATGAAGAAGATAAGCTAGAGGATCCATTGAGTTTAGTTAAGGTTCTTCTAGGTGAAAATATTATAGCTGTGGATTTGGATAATAATCTCTTTAAAGAAAATCAATAACTTTTCAATTATTATGCCAAATATTTAAACATATAGCCTTGAAAGCATGTCAAAAACACTAATAATATAAATAGAGTTATAATTTAAAAATGTTTTATTTAAAATATTATTTCATATATATCTTATAAGCTCTTGTATATCCTACCCTCATTCCCAGAAAATGACCCTCCTTCCCAAACTCATTTGGGTAGGTGTTCCCAATCATTTCAAAACATGGTAAACTACTATAGGGAAAAGCAAATACATTCCAACATGTTTTCTTTCAAGTAGCAAAGGCTTTAATCATGTCTCAATTTTTTTATGTGCAATTTTAAAATTTGCAATATTGATATAGAACCACTCACGAGGTAATGTCTATTTAATTCATATAGCTACCTACTTTTAGTTATGCTTGTTGCTTCAATGACCATTTGTCTTTGAACTATAGGTTTTCCTTAGTTCTTTGAAGTTTCTTTGCTACACATCTTAAATAATACTAATAGTATTGGTGGGATCATAAAATCGCACAGATAGCTCCATTTCAAAATTATATTGAAATATTAGCTATTCATCGCCACTACTAATGTTGCAAATGACTATTATTGAATTGCCAAGGTCAGGCAAGGGAACTAAAACAAGAACAAATTGAGTTGACAATTTCATAATTGATTTGTTAAGTGTCTGAAATGGTGTCTTCCAATAAACATAACATTGCCGAATTTTAGATAACTCCTTAAGTAAATTTTTGCTTCACCAAAGTTCATGGATAAGCTACAACAAAAAAGAACTCTTTGGCTAGTGAGGTTTTGTTAAAGCTCAAAATCAGTGATGTCATGTCCATTGCAGTAACAATTCCACAAAACCTGCGAAATCAATCATGGAACCCGATTTGTTCTAATTTCATATATCCAGCTTCTTGCCAAAGCAACTAGCAACACCATTTTGTATTGGCGGACCCACTAATAGAGTACAGTCTTATAATTTTATAATGTCACTAACATTGTCATCAAAGAATTCACAAAACCTTACAAACTCAAACACGAAATGTTCATTAAAGAAACAAGCATACATGAAATGTTCATTAAAGAAACAAGCATAACAGAAAGCAGACAAATATATGAACTAAATTAAAACAAAATGAAGCAAAACAAACCAAGCATAAATAGTATAAATACCTTGGCTAAATTTGAATAGAAGTTTGTAGTTGTGGACAAAGCTCTGATGCACTTGTTAACGTTTTCATTTACATCGAGTTGTTCGAATCAAACTTCGATTGTGGTTCATTCTATACTATGATCCATGCCTGTAGTGTCTTGACCATACTTCCATGAAAATTAATCTTTGGACATGTCTAAAATAAAATGATATCCAAACTAAAACATCCAAACCTTCACTTACCCATGGGAATTAAGAATAAATCTTGAAGCTATCAATCATTTACTGAGTTTATGTGGAAAATTACTAGATATTAATCTATTTAATTACATGCATGCATTCATTGAAAAATGCAACAATGGTTGAGCTGCACGACACCTTTATCACTTGTTTTTTATTTTAATTATTAATTATGAAACAAAAACTAAAACCGAAATTTTATCATGTTTGTAGACCCTCTAGCAGAAATGTACATGCTAGGAATTTTAAAATCATTAAAAAAATTACCAAGTGTTTTTGGTCTACAGAAGTAAAAAAAAATTCAATTTCAATAAGTGCAATGAACCTCAAAAAATAAGAAACCAAAGGCTAGTTCATTAAGCATGATAATTGTCTAATCAAAGAACTTACATTCAATGAACCACAAATACCACTAAAACAATAAAAATTTTCTAGTATGTCCTTTTCCTGAATTAGCTTTCTAAGTATACAATCTGACACTTTGGGTTTACATTATATAGATGAGAAAAGTTGCCATAACATTGACAACATCATATTTGTCATGCTGATTTCATTTAATTCTAGGACTGATGAGATGGTAACATGATAGTCAAAAACATGACAGACCAGATTCTTCTTTGTTATGGCCAAAACCCAGGGGGAGTGTCATCCCCGTTGTCTCCACAACCAGGCTGACGAGACTACTGATGATCCACAACAAATTGCGCACAAGCTGACACAATATTGGTGTGGGATTTGGGCCAGGCGCCCCACCACACCCATCTTGGTTCCCGTACAGCGTGTACTGAGCGAGCACGACAACATTCGGCTGCTGGCCCCTTTCTCATGGTCGGAGCTCACGGCTACGATCACTAGCATGCTAGGCGGCAAAGCACCTGGTCCTGATGGTTGGAGCCTTGAATTTTTTAAAACGTTCATAGATATTGTGGGACCCAATATTCTAGATGCGCTCAATCTTATGCTGGCCATGAGATAGGTTCGAAGGGAACTCAACTGCTCCCGCATTGTGTGCATCCTCTGATGCACACTGCCCAGAACATTTCCGCCCCATTGGCGTTTGCAATGTTCTCATCAAGATCTTCTCCAAGCTGCTGGTGAGTCAGCTTGTGCCGCTCATGCCCAGGCTGGTGGGGATCAACCAGGCGGGGTTCGTGCAAGGACAGGCCATTCAGGACCAAATCCTCCTCTTGCAAGAGGTGTTTCATTCGCTTCGGAATACGGGCTTTCCCAGACTTTGCCTCAAACTTGACATCACCAAGGCTTACGACACGCTCAGCTGGGCGGCCTTGCAGTCCATCATGTTACGGAAAGGGTTTGATTTGCAGTTCATCCGCCTTTGCATCCACATGCAGTCCTCGGCCGGTTTCTCCGTTGATGTGGGGGGGCGTTTATGGGGCCTCTCCTCCCTTGGGCAGGGGTTGAGGCAAGGGGACCCACTCTCACCCCTCCTTTTCATCATTGCCATGGACTTAATGCAGCACTACTGCAGCACCTCGGGGGTGGATGATCTAAACATTGCCGGCGTGGCATGCCGGACCGAACACTATGCGGACGATACGATGTTGCTCAGTAGAGCAACGGTCCCACAAGCACGGTGCATCAACGTTGCCTTGTCCCGTCTCGCGGCCGAATTGGGGCTGGAAATCAATCAAACCAAATCCTCCGCCCACTTCCTTAATGTGGATGCAGAGGTTAAAAACTGGGCGATACACATCCTGAATATCCTGCCGGCACATACAGCGACACATCTCTGGGCATCCCCCTCTTCAGATGGGGACAGACCACGGCATGGGGCCCGTTGCTCGAAAAAATCAAGAGAAGAATGAGCCATTGGGCAAACAGATTTCTTAGTCGCAAAGGGCATCTGTTGGTGGCCACTGGAATCCTCACGGCAATTGCGCGGTTCGTGGCAACCGTGGCCACCCCTCCGAACGCGGTCATCTCTGCAGTTAATACTCTCATCCGTACCTTCGTTTGGGGGGGGGGGGGCAAGGGGGGGGCACAGAATTCATCTGGTCCGTTGGGAGAGAGTAGCGCGCCCCCAAAGTGCAGGGGGCTTGGGTATCACATCATTCAAGGACGAGTTGATGATAGGACAACAACGGTTACTGCTTCGGTTTTTGCGCCCCCAGGGAGAACCGATCCCATGGATCCGCATCATGAAAGCCAAATATCTGCCATGGGTTTCGGGGGCGCGGGATTCGAGGCCGTGGCAAGGGCTTTGCTGGAATGCACGCACAATGCAGACCTTGGGTTGGGGGAGCCTCAAACCGCAGGTCCTCCTGATGGCCAAGTACCCTCGGCTGGACGGGTGGCGATAGATATGGCAGGGATGCCTGCCCGAAAAAATTAAATTCTTCTTGTGGCTTCTCCAGAACGATGCGCTGCCAATACGGGCCCTCCTGCATCGACGCGGGATTCTAAGCACTGCTACGTGTCCTGCATGCGGCGTCGATGCAGAAACGACGCAGCACTTCGCGGTAGAGTGCCCTTGCATGCGTGCCACGTGGCGCGCGGCGGCTATGCCCCCCCAAGACGCCTCATGAGCGACTCCCAAGCCACGCTAATTTTATGGGTAGCATGGAAGGCACGGAATAACGTCGTCTTCCAACAGCAGCAGCACCCCCCTCCGTAGCGCTTAGTCTCCCAGGCTGTCGCGGCGTGGAAAGAAATCGAGGTAACCATGGGAGCCACACCCACTTTCGAGTCGGACTGTGCTACGTTCCAGATGGACGAGGTGCTTTGGCAGTTGGTGATCCAGTGCGGCTAGTCAGAGCCTCTGCAGTGGCTGGTCAAGGACCCTGATATGGCAGATGACGCGTTTTTCTCCAACTGGGTCAACGACCGTACCTTCTTCCATGGGAGCGAAATCTGGGTCACAAAATCCTCGATTGCTAGCTGTCTGGGGGCCCCGATCGCTAGGGAAATCCTCTTGCCCTCTACCCGTGGCCTCCAGGACGTGGAACTATCCTTTGATGGGCCCGTCCCCTGGACTCAGAGCCGTCAGGTCCCCAGATCTTCCCTGCCGCGCCTATGGGCCCGGGGAACTGATTTGATTGAACGCTTCTTCGTCCAATCTGGCAACACTTCCAAGTTACAGGGCCTTTACTTTGCCTTCCTACGTTGTCTCAGATTGGGTAGCCCGGTCAACCTCCCTCGCTTCTTTAAGGAGCCCCTTAAGCTCAAACACAGCGGCCGCCACTCTAGTCTAATTCTGGCGCTTTGGCGGGGGGCGGGGGGCTACCCCCCTCATCCTCTGCCCCCGCGCGGGGGGTCTCCTCGGAGTGCTCCCCCTCGACTAGGCCGTTGGCTGAGGTGATGCCTGGGTTGGGGAGTAATTGGCCCCGTTGGGTTTCCTATGTTTCATGGGGGTGGAGGACCACGCGGACGAGGAGCTCCCCCGAACGTTCTGATAGTTCGATTTCCCCCTCGCCGGAGACGTCTGACCGAAGGAACTGGGATAAGGAACTTCAGCAGGCTACGCAACGGGCGGCGGACGAAGTGCGGGAAGAGTGGGAGGCCAAGTGGAACGAGGCCCTCGCGCAGGCCCGAGCCAACATTGAGGCCCAGGTCATGGAGCGTGAGCAGGAGCAGGTCAGACAGCAGGAGCTCCTTGCTGAGGCTGCTCGGGGCCGCCTCATTGACGAAATCAGGGCCCAGGTTCGGGTAGAGCTAATGCAGGAGGCGACAGACCAAAGACGGCGCGAGCGGGAGACGCGGGCGGCGCAGGAGCGCCTCCAGGAGGAGGCCCAGCGGCAGAGACAGCTTGACCGCACCCACGGGCATAATGCCCGACAATGGCTACAGGAGGGGCGATGCCCATACTTTATTCTGGGCATTAATTGTGAGAGCTCCTGGGCAGAGCTCAGACGACACATCCGCCAGACCTCGGCACGGTACCACCCTGATGCGGGGGCTTCATAGGAGGACAGGGGTAGACGGGCGTCGCTTATGCAAGGCCTCCAGTAGGCGTCCAATTTCATGGACACGGAGGATCACCGGAACACTCTCGATATCCTCCATGAACTGGAGCACCCCAACTGCGCCTGTCGACGACTGCCGACGCACCCGTAAGGGGTGGTCCTCTGCTGGGGGGTTGCCCCCCCCGATCGGCTTTACAGGTTTTGGGTGGTCGGGGGGTGCCCCCCCCTCTCTGCGGTGTCTGGTGGGTGCCCCCCCCCTCTCTGCGGTGTCTGGTGGATGCCCCCCCTTCCTCGGTTTGCTGGGTGGCTTCGCACCCCCCCCGGGTGTGTTTTGGCTATTCTCTGTTTTGACCGTCTTGATCGTAGTTTCTGTGGTTTGGGGGCCCTCCCCTCTCGGTAGGACCTTCCCGTATGGCCTACCGCTTGTAATCGCAAGTAATCTTTGTAACATACTTTGACTCTTTTAATATAATCCCGACCTCTTTCTCGAAAAAAAAAACATGATAGTCACAACTACAAAGATGATACCTCAATGATTTGTCTAAAAGAAAGATTCTATAATTATAAAATTTCAATTTGGAGTACAACTAGGATGGACCAACTGATTTAGAATAGTAAAAGTAGATCAACAAACCTAGTCTTTTGGACATGTTACAAAGATTTCTGCATCATCATTAATCACATCTCAAGCCAGGAATTCAATGGGTCTCAAATCCTTAGATGCATGGCCTTCCTTCACCAAAGCTTTATTAATAGAATGGCATAGGTCATTAATAAAATCTAATCATTAGTAATAGATTGCATGATTCACACTGGTCATTGCTTCTTTGAAAAATGAAAACACAATTTTGACATTTTGTAATTAAGGTGGAAACTCTAAGCTCTTGATGCCAATTTCGACTTTAGGACACCTACCATTTTGAGTTGAGGCTTTTGTGTCCTATAACTTTGTCATATTTATTCCTATACATCATGTTTCAATATCATTCTAAGCATCTACAAGTTCTAAGATAGGATTGCTTTATAAGTTTCAGTCTTTTATTTGAACTGCATTAGCAAACTATGACAACATAAATCTAATCCTTAAACATAGGCAAGCTGGGTTTTTCCATTAGTCACCCTTCTACAAAAAAGCTTCAAGCTAAATAAAATTCCAATGGGCAGCACTGAATTATAAATTAAAAAAAAAAAAGATTCTATAAAAAGAATTCTAAAACTAGTCAAATAGATCCAACAAGTCTAAGTGGATGTAACTAAAAATTTCAATTTCAGTTTCAGAATTAATCATTTCTATATGAGCTGCGTATATTCACATTAATACATTATTAATTGCATTCCATCTTAGCTGTCAACCATTACTATTTTCAATGCATGCCATTAAGGTATTGTCCAATATCTATCATTATTGCATTTGTCTGCGTGTTTGAGATGTTCCATCAGTAAAAAGTAAATATTAAGTAGCATTGCTATTGTAGATAGTAATAGGAGACATTATAGGGAGGCCTTAGGCCAATATTTCCTTCTAGAAGTCAACACAAACAAGCCCCAAGGCAACATTGTGTATTCAAAGGCAATCTCAATACTACAATACCTTCTATAGTAAGAGCACCACAGAAATCCAACCCATGAAATTAGTAACACGATTGCATAACTTCATTAGTTCAACAATTAGGCTATGTTCATACTCATGTACCTCATAATTCCTCTGTAAATTGGCATAACAATGAGGTGCTTCATGTTATATAGTGAAGTCAAATCTATACAATTTCTTAGATTTTCTGTTCTTGCTTATAAGTTAAGAAGCTTGTAACTGTCTTCTTGATTATAATAAATTAATCTCACATAGTCGCCGCAACATCTCTCTGAATTTAATAGTTGTTTTTCATCACTAAAATCATTTAAGGTAATTTTGGATGATGAGGTTAAACATTATTCCTAGTCTCATCCCTTATAGATAGTTGGGAAACAATAGTTAAAACTATAAATGTAACATGTTCAATGCTCAATATTAACAATACAATCGCAACCTTGTTGGATTTTGAGAAAAGAACGGCAACCATGCAATCTACATTGTTTGGAAGACAAACTCTTTTAAGTGTTGAAAATAGACAAAGGACACAACAACAATGAACTCAAGATAAAAGCAGTGATGATAGAAGCAAGAGTAGGTGATGCGCACAAAATAGAGAAAAAGATTGGAGGTAATAGCACAAGCCTGTGCATTTGGAAAAGAATTATCTTGTTCTAAAGGAGAAAAGAAGCAAATAAAAGGATACTTCACAAGAAACATCAAATAATAAAAAACCATTGTGAAGGTAGGGTTACCTTAATCACTTTTGATAACACTTTAATTAATAGCAAGTTAAGCAAAGTTAATAGATGGATAATGGATTTTGAAGAATCTTTTCAAGTATGTTTATAGAAGAAATATTTTAAGACATTTGCAGAAATTAAAAGTTTCCGTGTTCAATTGGGTGATAGTCATGAATACAAAATCAAAGGAAAGGGCAATGTGCTAATCTAGCAAGAAGATAGAAGGCAGCTAAGTCTCCAAAATGTTAGATATATGCCTCATTTAAAGACATCTGATTTTGGCAGGGTAATTAGATGCTTCTGGTTTTCACAATACATTGGATGAGGACACTTGGATGGTAATCACTATCTTGAAAGGACAGAAAAATGGCTTTTTATATGTACTTAAAAGGAAGCTAGGTAAATGGAGATACCATGGCACTAGAGGGCTCTCATGAAAATCTTCAACTTTGCATTGCAGGCAAGGACACTTGATTGAAATGAAAATAAAGGTATTATAGTCTAGCAACTTTATTTCTAAATTTCCTTCAACTGCACTTCCATTTGTGAAGATTATGCTATTGGCAAAAGTCATAGAGTTTCATTTAAACAAAATGAGTTACATGGGAAAATAATTACGTAATTATTCATCCTGTAAATCCTATGTCATTTAATGATAGTCATTTTATAACTTTTATTGATGCCTATCCTCGAAAGTGTTGGGTGTATGACATGAAAAGTAAAGAGAAGACTTGATAGCCTTAAATTGTTTAAGGCAAGAGTTGAAAACGAGACAGGTATGAAAATTAAATGTTTGCATATTGATAACATAGGAGAATATTTTCCAATGCTTTTGAACAACTTTGTAGCAATGCCAGCATTAAACATGAGAAGACAATACCTAGCACACCACAACAAAATGGTGTTGCTTAAAGATATAATAGAACTATTTTGCATAGGATTCATGATATGTTAAAAAATTATGGATTGCCAAAATTTTTTTGACATGAGGCTGCAAAAAATAGTGTATTTGATTAACTGATCCTATACTGGATCATAGATGAAAAAATAAAAAAAATTGAATGGAATGATAGGTGAATAAATTACAGCCAGTTCAGAATCCTTGGTTGCATTACATATGCATATACTCTAAAGAAAGCAAAACCAAACTTGAAGATAGAGCATACAAGTGCATTTCTGAAGGCCATGATAATGATGGTAGGGGAATACACTATGCAATCCAATCACCAAAAAAGATATTTAGGAATACGGATGT
Organism: Gnetum montanum; assembly: GCA_015680685.1. Classification (NCBI taxonomy): domain Eukaryota; kingdom Viridiplantae; phylum Streptophyta; class Gnetopsida; order Gnetales; family Gnetaceae; genus Gnetum; species Gnetum montanum. The sequence continues at coordinate 2,600,233 of MNCI01033474.1, forward strand.
CTACTGTAATGAAGATGTCATGTATGGACAACTTGGCCAGCTAACTAGACAAGAAGAACAAGTAAAAATTAACACATCTTCCATTGTTTCAAGTCATTCATTGCTTGATCATAATATGGCCAATGAGATGGAACGTAGTGGAAGTAGTCATAATCAAGAAAAAATTCAAGATAACGAAGCTGAACATCATAAAGAAAATGTTGATAACATTGGATCTATAGATCTACATGATTCATCAAGCCACCTGGAAGGTTCCCTCCCTCCCTCTTTATATGGTAATCTTTATACTAAAAAGAGTGAACCAAAGAGGCCTCAAAAAGTGTTGCAAAGTCTAGACTAGCTTTGAAAGTCTACCATTGATGAAGATATTTATTTGCTGAAGCAAAATCAGACTTAGGAATTGATTCCTCTTCTACTTGAAAATAAGGCCTTGAAGAACAAATAGCTGTTTAAAATCAAATATGAGACGGACCTCTCATACAGGTTCAAAGCTACATTGATGGTAAAATGATATGCACAAAAGGAATGCATTGACTTTTTGAAAAAAATTTCCCTTATTGTAAAACAAGCCTCAATTTGAACAATGCTATCATTGGTAGCTAGTTCAGACTTGGAATTAAAGCAGCTAGATGTAAAAATAACATTCCTACATGGAGGTTAAAGCAGAGATTTACATGGAATAGCTAGAATGCTTTGTAGATCAGAAACAACCAAATTATGTTTGCAGAATCAAAAAGAGTTTATATGGTCTCAAATGAATCCCAAGACAGTGGTACAATACATGTTTATGCATTAACTAGAATTTGTCAGGCCTGATGTTGATTATTATATTTATTTTAAAGGTAGTATATCAAGAAAGTTTGTGATTTTAATATTACCAGTAATGATGAGGCTGAAATCAAAAATGAGAAAGATACATGTCCAATAAGTTTGCAATGAAAGACTTGGGTGGAGCTAAACAAGTGTTGGATATGCTCATATGCATATACATATGGACAGGGTGCAAAGAAAGTTATGGTCAAGTCTTGAAATGTATATCAAAGAAAAGTTAAATCAATTTAACATAATTTCAACAAAATCAGCTGTAGAAAGTTTAATGTAGCTATAGTCTGCATAAGGTTAAATATTGCACATGCAGTAGGAGTTATACGTAAACATATGAGCAACCTTGTGAAGCATTGGAATGCTGTTAAATGGATATTTCAGTATTTAAAAAGTACTAGATCTTATTGTTTATGTTTTGGTGGCATTATAATATGTAGATGTAGATAATGGAGGCAATCTTGAGAAGAGAAAGTCTACAAAAGGGTACAATTATACACCTTTACAGGATGAGCTATCAGCCGAATGTTAAGCTGCCTATTTAGATTAAATATTGTTACTTTTATCTTCCATATAATCAGAGTATGTAGCACTAACAGCAGCTTGTAAGGAGATGATGTGGCTGTGTAGTTTCCTATACAAATTGGGCCTGAAACAAAAATCATATGATTTGCTACACATTGCATATATTTTTGGAAAAAAAATGTTGTATTTCACATTAAGATTAGGCATATAGATGCAAGGTACTATTTCATAAGACAACCAATTAAGGAAAATTTATAGAATGCAGATGATATGTTCACAAATACAATATCTGCAAAGAAGTAACAAATCAAGATAGCATTCATAGAGCCAATAAATAAAGTTCCAAAAAAAATACAAATTTGACATTAAGTGGAATATTGTTATAGAAGGAAGTCAAATATTTATTATTTCATAGATTTCCTTTCCTTGATTTCTAGTTAAGAACTTTGTAAATGCTTCCCTTGATTATGATGAATTGATTCCATTGCAACTGCTTGTAACCATCTACTTTTGATTGATTGGGCAACTCAGTCTGATTGATAACCTGGACTTTGAAATATGACTATTGTAATCCCTTCGTATGGGCCTCTAAAATATCTTTTATACCATGTCCAATCCCCAAATTAGTTCTATACATATGACTGGCAATTGATTGCCCATGATTTTTTGGTAGTGGGTGGTAAAGGCTGTTTAAAGTGTGGGGAAGAAAGTGTTGGATGCACAGAAACACTACATTTGAAATTTACAATTAGATCTGTCTTCTTTCTGTGGATGTTTCCCTTCACATTGAAGGGATTTGCCATATAAATTCTTGAAAACTATCTTGCCTTAATTTTTTTTATTAGTTCAAAGTTTGCATTTTAGGTTGTCTTAATTATAGTACTACAACCAACACCTACATTTCACTAGTACAATTGTAATAGTATCTTCTAAAGCAAATATGCCTCCATGAACTTAATTTTCAAATGTCACGATATTAAAAGATTAGCTACCTAGTAGTAATTGATAAATTAAAAATCACTGGCATAGAATCTGAAGTTAGTTTTCCTCAATATTACATGAACACCATTATATGATTCATAGGGCATCACAACAGTAGAGAACTCAAATTGGTAGGACTTGCACTTGAAAGTCTCTCTAGGTACATCCAACACTCTAATTGCAAAAGCAAGATATGTATGTATCTACATCTATACAAGATTGTGAAAATTGAGAAAGTTAATAGAATGAAAACTAATACAATTATCATCATCTTGGTACCTTTATCCCAATAACATGGGCTTAAGGCAGGCAAAGGAATTGACAATGATTTACTATAATCATATGTCTACTAAACACCATACTCCTAAACATATATTTTTATTGTGGCCCATGTCTTAGCATGCCCCTTGGAATCAAACCTGACTTGCAAATGGTAGGCCACATGCTTTAATGAAGTAAGCTATGCCTCACTGAAAATGGAAACTAACATAATAAAAGTTTTTAAGAAAAAACATTATTCACTATTTTTCCCATTACCAAAAGAAGTGAAATCATAGAAATTGTTTTGGTCAAAGTAGAGTTTTGTAGAAACATGAAATGACAGTCAATAAAACATACAAATATTTAACCAAGTGCCAGCAGAAAGTACTAAAATACATTAATACAAACTACAGAATAGATAACATTTATAGTTAAAACCACAAATAGATCTCATGATTTGATCTTGTTATAAAACTAGTCTTGTAGTTTAAAAAATTGAAGTTCAGATAAGCCAACAAAGAGATAGACCAAAACATACCTCATTTCTTTTGCATAAAGAAAGATATCCAAGATTTGGGTATTAATGCTTACTTGGCTCTTAATAAAAGTGAATGGTGTGAAGAAACTCACATAGCTAACCCATGTAGTTGGGATAAGGCTTGGATAATGATGATGATAATTTAAAAAATTACTAATCACCCTCATTACATTTCTTTTGTACAATTGTCCACAATTCCACAACTCCATATTCATCATGGTCAATTTTGAAACATGATGATACAGGTTGCTAGAGTTTTAACTGGTTGCACCTACAATGTTTTTGGTGGATTGCCAATCTAAAAATCATCACCATTGCCTTCATTCATCAAAGTGAGATGAACCATTATGGTGGGTAAGTGGAGCAGGGTCACTCCAATGCAATTAACCCTTCAAACACACCACAAAACACTGCTAAAATTTCATGCAAGATAAGTAAACTGCTAAATTTCATGCAAGATAAGTAAACTGCTAAAAAAAAAAGAAAAACTAGCTATCTTCTATCAAATTGCATAAAGATTACAAATACAATGGAGCAAAATTCCACATAACACTCACACACTCAACGATATTGTAGAATACAAGGCTGTACAATCACACAAGATTTTCCTCAATGCAAGGATCATTCTCAAGGATCTTTTCCCTTCTCACACAAGGCTGGTTTCCCATAACCAAGATCCACACAAAGGCCAAAACCACACACTTCTTTGACCACACACATTCATTATAAGAACCTTTCCCACAATGAACTACACATTTCTGGTTGTTTCCCAACTTGGAACGACTACATCAAATGATTTACTTCTCGAACAAGTCATCATTGGGATCAAGAAAACATCTTTTTGAAAATTGTCCCTTGCTAGAAAGACTTCTTTCATCTATGTGAAAGATGTCTTTGGTACCTAATAGACATCTTTTGTTTTTGAAAGACATCTTTCTAGGTTGCTAGACGTCTTTTGAGAATGATAAACACTTGCAGGAAAGACATCTTTGAAGCTAAAAGACGTCTTCCAAACTACTCCATCTTCCTCTTCTCTACCTATAGGGATCGACACCAGGGCTCAAAAGAAATGTCCCTACACTAGTAAGTGACTTAAAAATACTTTTATTTTTATCATTGGCTATTTACCTAAAATCAACCTAAATGTATATTTTTACCAAGTATCTATGCATCATGTGGTTTTTGAACTTTGAATCTAGTATATGCAATACTAATGAGGACATCACCTAGCCCATGTATCATCCTCAATTGACTATTTGTGTGTATGTGTTTGTTGGTGTTGGCCTTGTTCGTGATGATTCCAAGGTATTTTAGGATCAAGAAGAGCTTGTTCAAGGTGTATTTGGAGTTCTTAGGCTTAGGCATAGACATATTGTTCTTGGTAGCCTAGCCAAAAAAGATGTTTACATTATAGAAAACACAGCTCTAGTACAAGAGTAGACGTATACTCCAAAAGTAAGACATGTGCTCAACTTAGGAAAGATGTCTACCCTAGTAACAAGATCTCCTCTCTACATGCTTTGTACTGTGGAAAGACATCTCCTCCTCATCAAAGATGTCTACTCTAGTGATGAAATGTTTTTGTTGGTGGATTCCAACAAATATTAATTTGTATTTTGAATGCTAAGGGAGATGAAAGGTCACACAAGAAAGTATAAATAGGCATCAAAGGCCTAAGTTTGAGTAAGAGTTGAGAGTGTAAGTGATAGAGAGTAAGAGTTGAGAGTGTAAGTGAGAAAGAGTCAAAGGGAGAGTAAGGGAGAGCTTGTACTAGGATAGTTGTGTCTAGTTGAATGAGAAGCAAGAGGTGCTTGAGAGAGGGTGATGGAATCTCTTATGAGTGTTCCTGTCTTGAGTTTGTGCTCCAAGTGTGAACAATTGAGGGATTGAAAGGGGATATGTGTGGCCTCTAAGACCTTTGAGAGATTTGAGTTGAGCTTGGCTCCTCATATTTGATGTATTTCTCTATTTTGAGAGTGGTTTAATAAAGAGAGAGTTTCTCCATTTCCTTGTGTTTTTATTTTCTAAGCTAATTTAGCTTGGACAGGTTGTGGAATGGTTCCTTCTAGGGTTTGTTGATGCAAATCTATATCAAATTGGTATCAAAGCATTGATTTGGAGGTATCCACACTTCAATTGTTGATTTTCATCAAGCTTTAGATAAAATTTGAAGAATTGTTAAGCTTTACAGCCACTTAGGATTTGAAGTACCTAAGATTGGTAAAGACTACTTTGATCTTGGATGATCAACTTTCATTTATGGTAATTAAGCAGCCATTTGGTTGAAAGGCTAGGGTTTGAAGTGAATTATATCTTCATTACACTTTGTGTTAGGGTCTAGTACCTTATTGCCTTGAATTGAAGAGATTATCTTGTTGCTTTAAGATTTTATCTTTAGCTTTATGAAAGTTATGGCTCCTAAGAAAAAGAATAATCAAGAGCTTGGACAAGAGCTTGAAGAACTCAAAGATTCCTTTAAGGCTTTTGTGGCTGACATGCAATAAGTCATTCCCAAGATATTCACCAACAAGCACCAAGATGTTGAAGAAACTTCAAGAAGAAGTCAAGAGGATATTGAAGAAGAAAATCCTTTTGCATCAATGCAAACATCACAAGGAAGAAATGATCAAAGGACTCTAAGGAGATAAGAGACTAGAACTCAAAGGTGTGAACAAAGGTTTCCTCCCAACATAATAGTGAGAAAAATGATGATGATAGGTTTGTCAAAAATTTAGAGAAGTACTTTAGGAGTTTCTCATGTGGATATTCTCATCTTCAAAGGTATTAAGGGTATAGAATTTTTCCTTTCATGGCCTAGACTTGTGAATAAGTATATTCTTGTTGAGCACATTTCTAGTGAGTCAATGATTCATATTATTGAGAGCACACTTGAAGGATTGGCAACCAAATGGTGGGATAAGGAATGCATCAAGTACTTTGAAGAACATGGTAAACCTATTAAGAGTTGCCAACTCATAGAATTCATGCTGAAGAAAAATTTTGAGAAGACATCCTTCTATCATGGAACCATCAAGGAGCTAAAATTTCTCAAACAAAGAGATCAAGAGATAAAAGATTACTATGTTGAATTTTGTAAAGCTTTGCAAAAGGTTGACATTCATTGGACTAAATATGAGCAAGTTTATAACTTTATTAGTAGATTAATGATGTAATATCAGCAATAATTAACATTTTATGAGCCTGATACACTTGATGAAGCCTATGATCTTGCTCTTAAAGCTAAAATAAAAATTATAAATTTTGGCTTAAAGAAGGATAAAGATCACAAGAAAAAGAATGGGAAAGATAACTCAAAAGTCAAAGAAATCGTCCAAGAATGAAGGTGAAGATGAGAAAAAGAAAGAAAGGAAGTCTACTTCTCCAAGGAGGGGAAGAAGAAGGGAAAGATCTCCACAAAGTAAAGATCAAGGTAAAGACATATGCTATAATTATGCATTTAAGGGTGAAGAAATTCAGACTATGCAAGAAAATGAGCCTAATTCTTCAAGGAAGGTATGTGAAACTAATCCTTTATACATTGTTAAGCAAAGTGAATCAGACTATGCCAGAAGATGAGCCTGAATCTTCAAGGAAGGTATGTGAAACTAATCCTTTATATATTGTTGAACAAAGTGAGTTGAATAGTTGTACTTGTGTTGGACATGTTAGTTCTCATGAAGATGTTATAAGGAAGAGTTTGTTTAGAACTCATTATGATGTTAAAAGTTATTCTTTGAGTGTGTTCATTGATGGTGGAGTACAAGAGAATGTGATTTCTACCAAGGCTGTGAAATCATTGCATTGAGCTACAATTTCTCACCTTAATCCATATAAAATGCATTGGTTCATGAAGAATCACTATAAACAAGTTAAGGAATAGTGCTTTATTGAACATTCCATTGGAGATTTTCATGATCAGATTCTCTGTGATGTACTACCTATTGATTGTTCAGATCTTATATTTGGTAGGCCATGGGATTATGATAATAAGGCTATCTTTGATGGAGAAAATAACAGTTGGACTACGAACCAAGGCAATCATAAGTTTAGGTTATTGTCCACTATTGTTGAGAGTGCATGCTATTTGTGATGATGATATTTTCTTTGATGCTGAAGAAAATGCATTTGAAATGGATGTTGTTAATAATTGTGTGGAGTCTCGTATGAATGAGAAGAAGATTATTTATGCTGCTGTACAATCTTGGTAATTGATAACTGTAGTGTGTTGGTTGATGCTTTTGAGCACTTGTACTAGTGCTGCACTAACATTTGTGTTGGAGAAGAGATTCTAGAAGAATCAGAAAACTCAGTTGGCTGCAAGTGGAGAATCACCATTGGTATTTGGGCATTGGGCTTGGAAGACTACTCCCTTGATTGATGCTAACAACTCATTTTTCAGATCCTTGTGTAACTTTTGTACAGGTTTAAGCCATCATGGGGATGCAGCTGAGGCATTCCAAGGAGATGCTTAAATGAAGAAAGTGTGGTGGGGCATGAGGACAAGCTTCCTAGAGCAAGAGAAGAGCAAAACCAAAACTTCAAGCATTGTGACCAGGAGTGATACTCATTCTCATAATGTCTTTAATCAATGCTCAATCTGCTTCACTAAGGTTCTTATCTTTGTTCTAATTTGCCAAATGATTACTTGATGTATTAATTTTAGGATGACATGCACCATATATAGGAATCTCATCCGAAACTTTACATAGTTAATTTGGATTTGCAACCCAGCTGTCAGATTTATCACAATCATAAGCAAGGGCCTGTTCCATATTAGAAAACAAACAAAACCTCAAATAAACCAAAATCTTCATGGCCCAAAGATAGAAAAGTACACCTATTTGACCAAGAAGCTCAAGTTTAACACCAGTACGCTCTAACCTTTTCCCTGGAAACCGATCTATAGAAACCTTCCATAAAATATATTAACTTATCTATGATCATCTACTCGGTTTTTAAATGCTGATAAAATCGGCTTAAAACATAGTGCAAAAACTTTACCTGTCCAATAACATTCTCTTGGCTCTGAAATGGCCACACCATGCAAACTTGTCCATTTTCTTTCTTTAAGTTTGCATTACTTTAAATTTAAAATACTAAATTGTCACCGTCACGGAGTAGGATAGAAGCCAATAAGGGTATTACGTGATGGCAACCCAAACAAGTGCCTAAGCGCAGAAATTGGGAACTTAAGAAACCACGCAGGTAATATGTCTGCCCAAGTAGGAAAGAGAAGTATACGTCTATGCTTGTAGGTAAAACACAGAAAGTCTCTTCACAGTCATGTTAACCTCTGCCATTCATGTTGGATGTACCCCATTTTAGGCTACTGACACAACGTCATGACATGTTATCAAGCCCAAAAAGAGAGCACTCAACAGACCAGCAGCACTTGTTGGATCTCTAGACTCAGGTTTTTTCTTCTTTAACAATGTTGTTCCAATGTAAGCCAGTAACAGGATCTGTATTAGATTTTGATTCAGTTGCACATATTTCAATCTACAAAGCTAAAAGTTCTCAGTGAATACGTAAATTTCAATCCAGAATTATTAACTAAAACTCCATGGAGTTTGTTGAGCTCGCGCTCACTCATGATAAATTATATTTCAACAATTGGCAAAGTATTTAGAGGCAAAAGAAAATATAATAATTCCCAACGTAGCAGTGAACACCTACCTCCTGGAAAAAGTCTGCAGTTGTTTTGCTGTGTTCAGTACACTTTGAATCCCGTGATCTTCGAAAATTCCAGAATATGTTACCTGTGGTCCCTGATACACAATCTGCCTCTGAAAACAAAAGTATATTGTCGGACAGATCAAAGGTGCTGACTGAAGCAGAGATATCGTACATGCAGTGCCCTTCTGAAAACAAATGTACGTTGTCGAACAGGACTGTTGTTGCTTGTATATACTTTGCAGACAAAGATCCCGACGGGGAGGCATCTCATACTGTAAGCTATCTGTTGTGTTGTGTTGGTGGGACTCCGAGTGTCGGATTCGGACTGGGTCACAAAGTTAACGTTAACAAGCGAAAGCAGTGCATAACTGATGCTTTTAAAACCGGAAAAGAGGGAGATAAAAGCTCGAATCTCAATCAATCGAGCCACGCTATTCCTTCGACCATCGTTTAGATTAGACGATCATTTTCAAGGTTGAATTATTTTCACGACAAAATTTCATCGTTGACGTTAATTAATCTTTATGTTAATCGTTAACCATTTTGGATAGTCAGTTTTCTATGATTATATGTCATTTTACTTTGGTTACAATGTTTCACACTACTTGAATCATTCTTTTTGATTTAGTTGGAATTATCAATCAAGTTTAAAGTTAAAAAGCCAGAACAGTGCATAAGTGATGCTTTTAAAACCGGAAAAGAGGGAGTTAAAGCCCGAATCTCAATCGATCGAGCCACTCTATTCCTTCGACGATCATTTACGATCTTACCCCTTAGACGATCATTTAGTCTGTCCATTTTCAAGGTTGAGTTAATTTTCACGACAACGTTAATTAATCTTTATGTTAACTGTTAACCATTTTAAATATTCAGTTTTCTATGATTGTATGTCATTTTACTTTGGTTACAATGTTTCACACCACTTAAATAATTCTTTTTAATTTAGTTGGAATTATCAATCAAGTTTATCTTTCTATTTAAATCAAACCGATCTGGTGTTCCTCCTTTTTTACGTCCATAACTTTCACTTTATCGAGATCCTAAAAACTATATAATATTTGCTTATTTGTTTATGGCTTTCATCTTGATAACAAATTCTTTCTAAGATTTGTTGTGTGTTGTTGTTTATTATTTTTAATTTGAATAGCTACGTTAAGTGATACTATTTTGTCTATGTGGATTTGGCCCCATTATCTACACTATTTAGAAAATCTTATTCTTTATTTCTAGCACTATTTCTATTTATGTTATGTTTATGATGATTGGATATGAAACTCATGATGATAATTTTTCAAGATGTTGTTTTGACATATAAGCTCTTCAATTACTAGCATTATTTACATGTTATTCTTGTTTTGATGTTTATTATCTTGTAACTATTGATGACAATGCTATGATGTATATGACAAATTGAAGTGGTAATATTGATGGCATGATACGATTAATGATGAAATGATAGATGCCTAAAAAGAAAACCAATTTCACGATTAGAAAGTACTTCCCAAGACGATTCCAACAACACTAATTTCACCTAAAGCAAACTCCTAAAAGTTTGATTAAGAAAATAATAATTAATAATATTTAATTACTACTAGTGATGATTGAAACTCCTAGAAACTTGCGCGCCATAATAGGCCCCTAAAATATAATATTACAACTGTACTAGTCACATCAACATCACATATCATATTCCACAAGTCCACATCACACCATCACACACACACATATATATAAATATATTTTTCATATATATGAAATATGCAAAATAACATGTCCAAGCTCAATTTTTTACCTCTTTGCCCCACATGCCCACATTGCATGATCATATATACTACTCCAGCACAAAATTACAAGAAAAAAGTAAAGACAACCCACCAATTAAAATTGTTGTGGTAGAAAATTTGAAACAAACATAAAATCCTCAACAATTTGGTACGACTTTGTTTTGCTTCAAACAAGTTCGGTACCCATGTAGATACAACCATAGCAATTCCAAATCTAGGTTTAAAGCAAGTAAAAATCATCCAAAAAGCTAAAATTCAGAAAAATGTGAAACATAAGAAGAGAGAAAACAAACTGAAAAAATCATGCTCTCATTCATTTATGTTGTCAACCAGAAAAGAAATAACATAACCTAATTGTTTTACAGTGCATGGTGGTAGAGTTGATGGGTCTTTTTGTTTTAAAGCCACAAAAAACAAAACAAAGGTTTATGCATAAGGCATAAACGTTACTTTTTTTTCATTGTGTTTCTTTAATGCACATCACATGCAAAACCTAATTCATTTACTTTTGACTTATGTATGATATATATATTTTCTTAAAGAAAATATTTTCATAAGTTATATATAATATTTTTCTCCACAACTAATGCCATGAACTTTAATCATGTGTAACACACACACTGGAACTCCAAATCAAAATCCCCTTGAACCTACAAGATCCATATCAAACACTCTACACATTCACATGCCAAATTGCACCCAAGCATCACATGACATAGCGCTATAGCTCAAATTCATAGAGATCAAAATTTCATATAAAGCTTAAATGCATACTAAATAGGTGCTCTTATTTCCCAATCCAAAACCTCTTCCAGCAACATCACTTGGCTAACACATCACACAGGGCTAGTATACATAATTACGTTAGTTAAGTATGTAAAGACATCAGAATCATAACATAAAGATAAAAGCCTCATAACATTCAAAGTGCAATCATACTAAACTAACTCATTCCCGATAACCCACTAGGACTACACACGTAATGTATAAATTGAAAGCGTATGACCATACTTAACGTATCTAGATGGGATGTAATAATACCCAAATCCCTTTCATGAATCTACCATGCCTTCCCAAGCTCCTCATCATTTCAATGGATTAGGTACTTATGTCTCTTTCTTTCTCTTATTCTAATACCCTCTCTTCATTGTAGAACAACTCGCTTTCTAGACATGCTTAAAGTGGTAACTTTAGTTACATCTTTGAGAACCTCCTCATTATCCTTCAAGTCTAATACAAGTACCTTTCTATAGTATAAAGTTATATCTAAAACATTAAAAACACCACATAAAAGGTAAATCATTAGAAATATTGAGTTCATAGGCATTATCATTGATCTTGGCCCTAATTTAAAATGGGCCGACTCTCCTTGATTTAAGCTCAGATTAGGCCACATTCCTTAGTTTCTTATTACCCAAATGAAGCCAAACATAGTCATCAACTTCAAAATTCACCTTCCTCTTTTCCAAATTATTGTTAATAGTAACCTCTTTTGCTTTAATTTTAAGCTTTGCCTTTACTTGCTTATGCAAGTTTTGCATACTTTGCATAAAATCTGAGCTATAACATAAGCATAACCATTAAATTTTCTCAAGTTAGCTACGATTCTAGGAGATTTCACCATAAATGAACTTTTACCAATGTTGAAATGAAAAGAGTTTTTGTAGCTAAATTTAGCCTAAGAAAAGACAATTTCCATTCTATTTAGCTAATATTCATAAAAAAATCTCAAAATCTTTAGCAATGACTTACTCAAAACCTCCATTTATCTATTACTTTGGGAATATTAGATACTTAAAAAGGACAACTTAATACCTACAAGCTTTCAAAATAATCTCCAAAAGTGACTTGTGAATCTTACATCTCTATCACTCACAATATTTAAAGAAATTTCATGTAATCTAGCATGCCAAAAAACAAATGTGCAACATGAGATACATCATTGCTTCTTTTATGAGAAATGAAATGTATCATTTTGGAAACTCTACCCACTATAACAAAAATATTATCATGTCCATATTGTATCTTTAGAAGTCCACACATAAAAATTCATATAAATACTTTCTTGTGGACCATTAGGAATTGGTAAAGGCTAATAGTAACAAGTAATACCTTTTCCTCCTTTAAATTTTTAACAAACATGATGCTACCTAACAAATTTATTTACATCATTTTACATATCTAGCTTGAAATAGCTTTTTGTAGTAAGCTTATATGTCTTGGTCTTACCCATATGTCTATCCATATCACAAGGATGCTTCTCATATAAAAGATATAACCTAAAATCATAATTTAGCATACATACCTTTTCATTCTTGGAGAGAAGTCTATGCTATAGATGATAGTCTCTTCATCTATCCACTCTACTAACTAATGAAGTATTAGGATCCTTCCAAATCTTACTAGCATCATCATCATCTTTATACAAAGAAGTAAATACCTTAAGTCCCTCTACTTGTGCACATGAATGATTCACCACATGAATCCTAAAAAGAGCATCTATTACCATATGATTTTTATTTTTACTTTTTTTGTTTAACACACACTGAAAATCTTGTAGCTACTCTATTAATTTCATATGCTTGGCACCTGACTTCTTTTGTGAATTCAAAAATTACAATGCTTTATAATTATTCAAAAGCAAAAATTCACTTCCTAATAAGTAAGGTCTCCAATGTTTAATAGCTTGAAGTATAACATACAATTCATTTTTATAGACACTATATTTTTTTCTTAATTCATTTAGCTTTGCTAAGAAAAATAGAATGGTCTTATCTTCTTAGGAAAAAATATCATTAACCTCAAGTTGACTTGCATTCACCTCCACTTCAAAAATTTTGGCAAAGTTGGAATGGCAAGCACTAGAACACTAAAATTTTTTATCTTTAGGGCTTGGAATAATTTCTCTGCTTATCACCTCAAATAAAATCTATACTTTTTTTTCCAAATAGGGAAGAATTTCCCATGCAATAAAACTAAAATGTTTAATAAATCTCCTATAAAAACTAGCCAGCCTAAGAAAAGATCTTACCTCTCCAACATTATTTAGTGAAGGCTAATCTCTAATTGCCTTGATCTTATTAGGCTCGTACTTCACTTGGATTTTGGAGATGATATGATCCAAATACATACTTTTCCTTTTTAGGAACTAGAATCTCTTCACATTTACTACTAACTACGCAACATGCCATTTGGAACACACTTTTCTCAAATGTTATACATTCTCATTCTCATTGGAACTGTAAACAAAGATTATCATCATCATCATCCTAGCCTTATCCTAATAAAATAGGGTTGAATACATGAGCTCTTCATTGCTATTTACCTCTATGAAAAGCTAAATCTTTGTCTATTTGTAGTTTCTTCAAATCATATTCAATTGTTTATTTTAATTTCTTCTTTGGTCTTCCTTTTTATGGCTTTTCTGGAATAGTGATGTAGTGATTATTTTTATCAGCTCATTGTTTGATCTTCTTTACACATGTCCAAACTATCTAAGCTACCATAGATTTCTATATTATGTAGTTATCTCTTCCAATAACATTTAACATTCATTAAAGCATTTCTATTTCTTCCGCACTAATATGTTATTTATGCCTCTTTTGTACTATCCAACATTCAACACCATGTAAGATAGCATGTTTGATTATTGTTCTATATAATTTCCTCTTTAATTTTATTGGTATTCTTTTATTACATGGAACATCACTAGTTTAACTCCATTTTGACCATCCTACCTCAATTCTATTTTGATGAGAAGTGAGGTACCCTTATGCCCAACCATACAAATCATAAGTGTTCATGCACAATATGGTCGAATTCTGTGGATGAGACTAGTTGTGCATCTAAATCATTATGCTTTAATTGTAGTTCACTATCTTCCCACCCAGACTAGTGGTAGCTTTGTCATGTATGATTTTGTCCAAAGTGAGGCATGTGATGTTGTCTAATCCTATGTTGCTCCTAATGACAATAAAGAGATAAATTAATTAAGCTACTAAACAATGGAAAGTAAAATCTAAACTAACCTACGTGTGATGAGTATCTGTTCTTAATCACCCAAACATGTCTTGGACTTCATGAGGCTACCTCTAGGATTACCAAGCATACGTCACTGGGCTCACCAAACAATACATTACTGAGTTACCAAGTACTTACACTTAAGTACCTGTGATTAAGTTGTACTCATTCTACTTAATGATAGGAATAGTAAATAGTAATAAATGGAAACATTAATTAAAGAAAATAGTAAATAATTAAACAATTAAATCAATAATAAATCTAAGTGGATGTTGCAATGATGGAAGTAATTGTGATCTTTATTTCCAGACATGTAACATGTCCAAATACGTCACACTCAAATAAGAATGTTGTACAATCACAAGCATCACACTCCAAGCATGCACTGGGAATAATAGAACTAGACATCAACAATCTATGAAAAGCTAACTAAAATCTAAGAACTAAAACTATATTCCAACCATGTACCCAAGTGTTGTATTTATAGGCTAGCATGGAGGAGACGATATTGGGTATCCAACATCATTTCTTGGGACCTGATATTGAATATTTAATATCGAATATTTGATATTAAGGCTAACATGATCATGACTCATCATACCCTCATGACTAAATGAAAACTCATCCTCGAGTTAAACAAAATGAGGAACAAGTTCTTTACAAAATGTTGGAAAAGTATGGAATTATTGACTAACTCAAAAAAATAAACAAATGAACTCTTACATGCTGCAATGGTGTTTCAAAAACATTTAGACACAATATTACTAGACACAAAATTAGGGAAGTTCATGTAGTTCCCAGAGGTGGTGGCTCCTCCATTGGTCACTTCCCTTTGTCACTAGGCTTCTAAAATTTGTAATAGTTGAGGAGAACCTACAAATTTTCTTCTTCTATCTATGGATCTTGTACCATCCAGGTTGTTAAAATGATGTGTGCTGGTGCTAGTATATCCCAAGAACATGGTCGTTGTAGAAACATTTTGTTGGCCTTTACATACTAGGCCACAAACTGTCATCGCTCCTCTTTAAATGCCTTGGCTTTATCTTTGAACTCATGATAATTTGTAAGTCTTTTAGCCAAGTCTAAAGTGACATCCTTCTATCCATGCTAGTAGGATTTAACCAACTAAAGTTCTGAGTTTGCAATGTGAAGTTTCTACAAAGTGGCTTTTTTGTCTGAAAACTCTTTCTTGTATAATGCATATGTGGTCGCTACCTATTTCTCTAATTCACTTCTAGGTCAACCTGGTATTAACATGGTAAGGTTGGCATATTTGAGGTTAGACAATGCCATGTATTCTTTCAAATCCTTGATCTATAGGCCTTTTTCCTTCACTTCTGCCTAATGGACTAGTGCATAACTATCCAAAATTGACTACCAATCAGGATTTTGTGCTAACATGGATCCAATGTGAGCTTTAGCCATCTAGATTTCTTTCTCATTTATCTTCTTGTACATGCCTACTTAGTCTCGAAAGTGTTCCTTTAGCTTTTCATGTTTCTTGGCCTCATTCTTCCACGTGCTTATTTCAATTACGTACTTTTATTGAATGATGGGGACCTCCTCTGTTAAGAGGGTTCTGTTTTCTTTGGCTAGTTTGCTGATATCCTAGTTGATCCTCATCAGTTATTCTCGTAACTAATAAATACTTTCTTCTAGAACATTCTTTTGTTTTTCAATGGTGATCAACTGTGAGTTTTCTACAACAAGCTATTTATTATCTTCTTGCATGGTAGTCAATGCCTTCTTGTAAGTGTAAGATTATGCATCAGTAGCAGAAGCATTCCAAATCATTTTCTTCTTTTCTTGCTTGGTAGCTTTATTTTCCTGAATCAACCTGTTTAGCTACTTTGTTTTGAATAAATCTTATTGGTCAACTATAATAAATTAGGAAAAATCCCATCTCTCAGTTCTCAAGGTGGTCAGCTCTTGTTGCAAATGTTGCACTTCCACTTTTGCATGTTCCAGCCTGAACTTAGTCATGACTACCTTTCCTTTGGTGCTTATGAGGTCTGACTATGCTGTAGTGACATCACTAGGAATGTCAAAGAAGGTGGTCATCACTTGCCCTATCTACAACAGTCAATATAACACATCCTCATGTGCCATAGGAGTCATCAAAGTTCCAGCAAGCACCTGTGTGTCTCTAGTCCCTATCAAATCAACTAGAGGCACAACATGCACATTGAAAGACTCTTTAATGTGGTCTGTTATCACCTCTACTACAGCCACCACATCTTGATGTTGCATGACCACTACCATGGCACCTTCACTTGTTTCAAGCATCACTTGGAAGGATGTAGTATTACTAGAGATTTGATGTGACCACTAGGATTCTCCTTCTAATTGTAGTAAGATCTATTTCCTTGTTGGATCTACCAAAATAGTGGGTTGCATGGCATCATCAATGACTCTAAAGAGGCTTGATTCCTCTCTGCTCCCCTAGCTAAGCATTTTAGCAATTTTCTATAAATGGCTCATTGCTGGCTTATAATCTTGTGGCGGTGGAGGTGGAACTTGTGGCTTATGATGTTATTCAAGCTCTTGTTTAGCTTCTTTCTCAGGTTTTTCTTCCTCCTCTAGTTCTACTTCTTTGCCAAGGTCTTCCCTTGGTGCTATCGATTTAAGTAATTCAGCAAATGAGGCATTCTGAGCCTTCTTGGGAATGTCATTTGTGTACCCCCAAGATTCTAGTGTGCTTACATAGCTTTTGGATGAGGCAAGGGAATGGAAGTGTTGTCTTCCTTACCGTCTTCTCTTCAAACCACCTTTAAATTTTTGTGCAGTATAACTTTGAAAGGTTGGCCATGTATTTACCCATTAGTATGACATTTTCCCTAGTTGCATACATAGAGATCCTATTGAATGCTTTTGTGGGGAAGAGGTGATATGCCCCTATCTTGAAATAGGTCCCCTCATCTAGAGTCAATTCATGATATGTTTTATCATCCTTCCCATACGCCTACCTTAACCATAGCTTTCTAGTGTCAAGGTTAGATCTTGTGGATAGATGGGCTAACTTAGCCCCCTCATTTAGTAGATTGAGAGCTTCTATGACTACTTTAACCAAGAATGAAACATTGATTCCACAAATGTTAACAGTGGTACCTTTGTCTTTGTTGTGCCAAAATTGGTATGTTTCACCAATATACCACTCACCACTATCTGAACAAATAAACCACAAGGATGATGCCTAAAGTAGCATCTAAACCACCTATGGAGTAAATTTCATAAATAGATCAAAGTTCATCTCCATGATGACCATGGTCAACATGGATTTTTCTTGAATTTCTTCAAGGCATTCCATGAACAACATGAGATGTTGTCCTTGTGCAAGAGCTTGGGGTTCTATGGCTTCTTCCTAGACTGACTACCCAGTGATAGGAGCCTCTTGATGAATGCTAACTAATTGGGGATCATGTTCTTCATGCTCACCTTGTTGGCCCCTACCACCCCTTGGGCATTTGGGCGCTCCCTACAAAGGTCCTTATGTTCCTCTTTTTGGGAACATCTGCAATCAATCAAAGATCAAATGTTACTAAGTTATTTTTATGTATCGTTAATAAGTTTATACCTTAGTCATGGCCTTAGTTTCATTAAGTTCTTTAGTTTGTATGATTGCAGAGTTATAAAAAATTTTAGAAACATGCCCAAAAAGTATCTATATTCTTTTATGATCTTTCATAGTTGGTTCCTTTTTCCCTATGTATGGCTTATTATGATGGTTATGGTTCCTTGGGTGGAAAAATTAAGGTATCTGACACTACCACGATTGATGTTTCACTATAACACTTATGGTTTTTAACATTTTTACAATTATAATACCCTTCGGGTAATAGCAAATTATGAACAATTGGCACAAGTTTTTCATGCAAGTACAAACCACCCCCCCTGAACAACAACTAACTTGAAGACATCAGGGTCAAATACATTCAAATGGTACAAGAATCGAAGTAGTAGAGAGCCAAATATTGCAAGTAAAAATTGGTTACATAGAGCTTTGAGTTGTGAGAGAAAATTTGAAAAACTCCCCTATATGCAAATGAAGAGAATGGATTTTTGGGCACCACAAGGATCATATATATAGGTTTTTCTTGACCCAATATTGCATATCCAACATTGAGGTTGACCTAATAATGGTGTAATCGATATTAGGGTCCAAGAATATGCATTATATGAGGCAACTGAGCATGGAAATCAAAGCTCTATGATTGGTTGAAATATTTAAGGTTAGGTCCATAGTTTTGGGGTAAGTAGGAAATTAGATTAAGGCACTGAAAATGGTTGAAGATAGAGTCATTGACGTTAAAAGATTTAGAAGATACAAGAAAAAGGGTGTTAAATTGCTGTTGTATAACATATCAAGTACATTATAAGGGAAATGAAAAATTTCAACAATTAAGTGCTTGGAAGGTGAAAAATTATGTGGTTGTGTCAAACAAGTACAAGTCACAAAAGTTATACAAGTGGGTTCTCCCTAAAGTTAACTCTAGCCGATGATGCCCTTGTGTAATGACACCTAAAAATGTCTATAGGAAATGAAGGGATTGAATGCAATGCATATTTTTGAAACAAAACACACATGTTGCAACCACCAATTTAAGATAATAACTCTATGTTACACAAAACCATAAGCTAGGATCATGTGGATAGCGAGGTGGGATGGATTGTAGAAAGGATTATAGAAATTGGGACATGAGGTGTCTTACCCAAGGCATAATGAATTCTTGTGTGTTATTAATGGTTAAATAACCATGAGCCTTTCTTTCCAAGATTCAAACCACATTTCAATGACATTGCATCATTTCATCACTTCATCTAACAACTATAAGACTATCATAGTTGTCAGGAGTAACATCACTTGGCATTTTGTCCAAGGGAGGATTTTATTTATGGCACTCTTGTTTTTTTATGGGTTCTAAAAAGTTTTTAACCTTTAGGCATAGGTACATGTCTTTCCAATGGGACCATTAGAAATTTATTTAGTGCCTTTTTACGTTACTCTTACTTTCATTTTTTGTTAGATCTACAAGGATATAATTACAACCAAAGCAATAGGATAGAACATACAAAAGTGGCCAAAGAGAATCCACAAATCCCCTTAATGTTACATTCTTTACATTCTCCCTTGGTTTTGCACTCTTC
This sequence comes from Gnetum montanum, assembly GCA_015680685.1. Taxonomy (NCBI): domain Eukaryota; kingdom Viridiplantae; phylum Streptophyta; class Gnetopsida; order Gnetales; family Gnetaceae; genus Gnetum; species Gnetum montanum. The sequence continues at coordinate 2,619,985 of MNCI01033474.1, forward strand.
TACCTATACACAATGATTATGAATTTATTTTTAGGTTGGATGATGAACAAGAATATCATCATGACAGAGTAAGAACCTCTTGTTAATGGAGTGAGTGAATGGATGATGTGGCCTCGTTGTCCAAATAATTAGTCCCTTATGACTCGACAACATAGAGAAAACCTCACCTCAATGGGCTACATGATTGTTTTATTCACAAGAAATATTACATAACAAAGAAAATAAAAAACAATAGAAAAAGTTGGAAGGAATAGGAAACATTGTATTAAGAAATAAGAAATTGACAAAAAATTATAAAACAAAAAGATGGAAAAAACTTATGAATCCCGAAGATTAGAATGGGGGGCAACCCCCATGACTAAACACTTGGCCATGACAAAGATTAATAAGCGAATAGATAGGATTCATGCATGTATATAACATTGGTAAACGTTCATTCCCAAGCCACTAGGTATCTTTGGATGTTGTAGTGGCTGGGTGAACAAATTGTTAGTCACACACTTGATTGTTAAATGTATGGTGGATTAGAGAAAGAGGTATGTTAATGTTATAGATTTTTGGTGCATGATTGCATCCTTGATCATGATATGATATGCATGGATTCGTTTGTCTCCCCACACTTGTAGATTCATTGCTTGGGTTTGGAATTCGGGTAATAATGGATGGTGGCCCTTGTGTAGGATCAGAGGACATTGGTTGTGCAAAGGAAGGCATTGCACTAGATTGGCCTCGTTCTAGTTCAAATGATGTAGTAGGTCCATGAGTTCTTTACTTCTACTTGTGGCCTTTCCTAAATAATAGACGTTTTTGATTTTGTAATGGGAACCTACTACTATTAGCATTTTATGGACATTCATAGCACAAGTGACATTCGTTTGTTAATAGTGTGATGCCAAACCTTCTTGTGTTGCTAGCAGTGGCATGTGATGAGGTGGAGTATGAGAATATCAAGGGTAGGATGGATGGTAAGAGGCACGAGGTGGTGATCCCTTAGGAGATGTCATGGGTTGATGGTACTCAAGAGATTGATAATGGTGAATTGAATTAGAGGATGTAGAATTAGTTGGAGAAACAAGGTGTTGAACATAATATTCATGTAGTTTCAACTGGTAGGAAGGATATGGTTAGTTTGGTGGTGGCCTTTCCCATGGCTATGGTTGCTACCATAGTGGTTGATGATAGTGTTGAGGTTGGTAATAAGTACTTATTGGATAGTACGATTGGTTATGGGACTATCTATAATAACCCTATAGGAGAGGAAATATCCTAGGCATGTGCTTCTGTGAAAAATTCAAATTTAAGGCACCTACCCAATACTCATGTAGATGCAACAAGACTAGGTAATGGCCCTTTGGATGGTCATATATGCATATGTCACATCCATTATCTTCATCTGTGGTTAAGTCTATAGCTTCACTTTCTTTAGCAATTTTTCTTATTTGTCGAAAAGTGTGTTCCTAGCGGTTTCTTGGTTTTGTATCCTTTATTTATTGTGATCACCTAGTTTGTATTACATGATCTTCTCCTCGACCTTATCAACGATAGTTGTAACACTTTTATATATCCATTTTAACATCATATTAAACTTTGCTTCAAGTTCATCAATAGACTTCTGTATTGGTAAGGTTCGTTCTAAGATCACCTTATTGAGAGCGGTCTCTTTCTCCTTACCATAGATATGGACCTTCTTCTATTGAAGAGTTGGGTTCCACTGATATTTCTCAACATTCTCCCATTTTCATATCTCTCCATCTTCTTTTTCCACATGCTTAATTAGCTCTCATATTTGATGGGTTCATAGCTCGTATAATTGAGCTAGGGCATACATCCCAAGGGTTTCCTTCATTTCATTACGAAGCCCATCTATGATGTGGAAAAGTTGCCTTTCCTTAGAGAAACCATGACCTAGGCACTTATTCAATAGGGAATAATATCTATCTAAGGCCATGTCCAAGGGCTCATGTTATTTTTTCTTCCATACTTGGATCTGTGTCCTCAAGTCAGACATCCTTGGATAGGTTTGGTATTTCTCGTTGAAGAGTTTTGACATTATGACCACTGTCAGCTAGAATTTGGTTTCAACAATCCATACCACACTTTGGATTTATTGATTAGTGTCCTAGGAAAGAGTTTAAGCTTTTGTCACCAAATTTCAATGTTGTAGAAAGCATAGGCATCTTGGAAGGCTTGTAAATGATGTTGTGGATTTGAATCATAGCCTCCTACAAACTTAGGGATATTATTCATATCAAGCCTAGGTAGGTAACTCTCTTTGGAATTCCTGTGAGATATCTTAACTACCTTTGTTATCTACATCAAGCTCTTAGTGGCAAACAAGGGTTCATCATCATTGATCATGTTGTGAGGGAAATTTCTATTTGGTGAATGGTGATTATTTTTCCTATGTTCATTTTGGTGACTTTGAATGTTCTTGTGGGGTCAATTTTTGTTTCTATTGCAATACTTTTGTAGAGCTTTATCTCCATACCTACATTCATCTTTGTTAGAACTAGACATTGAAGGGGAAAAGGAAGATGAGAAATTGGAAGGATTGTCATGGCTTCTATGGTGTTCCCCAGGGTCCCTTGATTTATCATTTCTCAATTTTGAGGAGGTCTTAGGCCTTAAGCCCTCCCCTTGTCCATGACTTACTTCATCTCATCTAGGATTATCTATCTTAGGTTAATGTAGTCCTTGAGTGTCTTTAGGATGATCATGAACATATGAAACCCCTATGTAAGTTTGATCACTCCAATTTTCTTCACCATATATCTCGTTAGTTCTCCAATGAATGTTTTCATTATTGCTCCTTTGTAAAAGAGACATTGTCTTCAATTAATGATGTGTGTGATTGACTATTAATATTTTATAAAAGATATATCATTAATGCATTTATAGTGATTGTGTATACTATAACTAATCTAGATAACTAGCACCATCCCTGGAAATAGCACCAATGATGAGCAACAAGGTACCCATACATTGAACCATATGAATCACAAGTGTTCATGCATGATTTGGTCAAATTCCATAGATGGGACGAGTTGTGCATCTAAATTCTTATGCTTTGATGATAGTTCACCATCTTCCCACTTAGACTAGTGGTAGCTTTGTTACATATGGTTTACTCCAAAGTGAGGCATGTGATGTTGTCTAATCTTATGCTACTTCTAATGACAATAAAGAGATAAATTAATTAAGCTACTAAACAATGGAAAGTAAAATCTAAACTAGCCTATGTGCAATGAGTATCCATTCTTAATTGCCCACACATGCCTTGGACTTCATGAGACTACCTTTGGGATTACCAAACATACGTCACTGGGCTCACCAACTGATTTGTTGCTGGCTTAGCAAGTACTTATACTTAAGCACTCGTGATTAAGTTGTACTCATTCTACTTAATAACAAGAATATTAATAGTAATAAATGGAAACATTAACTAAAGAAAATATTAAATAATTAAACAATTAAATCAATGAAATCAATAATAAATCTAAGTGGATGCTGCAATGATGGAAGTAATCGCAATCTTTATTTCCAGACATGTAACGAGTCCAAGTATGTCACACTCAAATAAGAATGCCCCACAATCACAAACATCACACTATGCACATGCACTGGAAATAATAGAATTGAAAATCAATAATCTATGAAAAAGCTAACTAAAATCTGAGAAATAAAGCTATATCCCAACCGTGCATCCAAGTGTTGTATTTATAGGCTAGCATGAAGGAGACAATATCAGGTATCTAACATCATTTCTTGGGACCTGATATTGTGTATTCAATATTGGATATCTAATATCGAGGTTTACATGATAATGACTCATCATATTTCTTATATCTTTATCAATTTAACCATCTGATTATGGAATTGATCCTATGTAGTAGAACTATTTATAGTGAGGGAGTTTTTGATTTGAGTTGTCAATTCTATTTTGCCATGATTTAATTAAATTTCATATATTCTACCTTAATTCTACTAATTTTTAAGATTTTTCATTCTAGATAATTGATGAGCTGTGATATCACGTATGCGATATCACATCCGCCACAATATATCACATCCTGCCTCATCTTCTATAAATATGAGGCGACACCCTTTGTTCAAGGGTAGTTAGACTTAAACCCTTAGCCAAACTCTTGTAGTTTTGTCATTCCAGAGTTAGAATTATTTCTATATGCCCACAATAGGAGTCATAGAGTGAACGGATCTTTATTCAAGCAATTTGTACCTGAGCACAATTTTGTGTACAGTAATAAAGACGAACTTTATGATAAACCTTGTAGCATATAGATTAAGCTAATTAGTAATTAATTATTATTTAATTATTTCCTAGTTAATTAATATCTCTCTCAACCTTCAACCCCCTTAGTTAAATACACTTAGTACGACTACTTTGAGTAGTGTTTGGTAACCTAGTAACGATTAGCGTTTGGTAACCTAGTAACGACCGCTTAGTGTAGTGCTTGATAACCTAGTAACGATTAGCGTTTGGTAATCCCAATAGCGTTGCACTAGTTCAAGATGTGTACAGTAAGTGGGAATGGATATTGGTGTTAGAAACATTTAGAAACTAGTTAATGAATAGTTAATGTAAGTTAGCCACTTAGTTTTTTCTCCCTCTCCTTTATTAGTAGAAGACATAAAAAGGACAAAAGCTATAAAAATCATATACCTCAAGCATACTTAGACCATACAACTATGATAATATAAGTAAGTTTGGAAAGACAACGATTGATTAACCTTAAGTGTTCTATTAAGGTGCGTAAGCACTTAGTCCTTGGAGTTCGACCGGATCATGCATGAAATGCTCGTATTCGTATGGTTGAGTGTAGGGGTACCTTGCCACTCATCATTGGTGTCATTGTTGGGGACCTAATTGTTTGTGTGCTGCATAGAACATAGGAAATCATTCATATTGTTGGAACGTTAGAAAGGATCCTTAGGGTTAATTAAAGAAAGATAAGACAATGGTACATTGCACACTGAACAAGACAAGATGTCTTCTTCTTCGCATAAGAGCACTTCACCATCTAGGACTAACGCAAGAGGTAGTTGGCGGAATAATACACATAACCAGAATTCACCAGTTCCTCAATAGTTTCATGTGGTATATATTCATCTCAATGAGTATGTACCCAATTTCACCTTTATTCTCTACCAAGATGAAAAACTATGTTGGAGAGACTTGGAGGGTAACATAGTGTTGCCTCTAGACCGATCAGTCCCCAACATGCTCCTTCGTGCTCTCACACGAATAGGCATGTCACTTTTATACGTAGAATACATTGCATGAGATCATGACACAAGGGAATATCATCCTAGAAAATCACAACACCAAATGGACTTGTGATAGGAGAGATACCATACATCCTTGAAGGGTAGATGGCTCCATGATGCCCACATGTTTTGAGCGAAATTGAGGATGGTGAGCTTGCTTCAACAGGTTCCCCATAAAACGATGTTCCTCCTCCTAACATTGGTCAGGAGGTGGTGTATTAGAACCTCCACTCCACTATTCACAACCTTAGTTTTGATACCCACAAACACACAGTGTTCAACAAGAGAACATAAACACACAATAAGGGTGGATGTTTTAATCGTGATCATGATTGAGGTCAAGAACACCGAAGAGAAGGTAGAAAACACCATCATGGCGATGCTTCTCCTTATTATTCACCTTCATTGTCACCTTCACCCTCTCCTTCAGTGTCTGGACATAGTCATAGGGAAACCAATCATGAGGATAAGGGAAAATGAAGTGAAAGAAATTGATGAGACAGTCGAGAACGAGGATGAGGGAACTCTAAGGAATTAAGGCATAGAAGAAGGGAGAGTAGGGAACCGCATAGACACCATAGATGCTATGAATGAGACGATCACAAAGAATCCCTATTCACAACTAGAAGCATGCTAGATATAACAGAGGCTATAAGAGTTCCAACAAGGCACCAAAAGGATAGTAGGATCAAGAGGTTAGACATGAACAACATCCCATGATTTGAAGAGGGATATAACATTGATCCTAAAAATCATTTACAAGAATTCCACGATGCATGTGCCTTTTAAAACATAGAAAATGAATGGAAAAAACTAAAATTATTCCCAAGGACACTAGTGAAAGAAGCTGAAAGTTGGTACCAGTCCTTAGAACCGGAATCCATTCGAAGGTGGAGTACAATGTTATAACTGTTCAATGATAAGTACCAAACGTCCTCTCGAGTGTCTAACCTATGGAAGAAAATCCAAGGATGGAAGCAAGGAAATCATGAATCCTTGGATGCTACCATGGGCCACTATTACACACTATTACATCATTGCCTTGGCCATGATTATTCATAGCGGGATCAACTACACCATCTCGTGGATGGACTTAGGTATGAAACAAGAAGAACCCTTGGGACATATGCCCAAGGAAGGTTATCGGAGCTTAGGTCTCATCAAATTCATAGATTTCTAGAGCAAGTAGCCAAAGAAGAAGGTGAGCTACAAAAGAGAGAAAGTGCGGAAGAATACAACCAAGATCCTTCCCTCCGAAAAGAGGGAGTGAGATTTTGTGAGGAGGAAACAGAGTCACCACTTGAAGATATGGTGAATAGGAAAAATTTACCTCTCCAAAAGTTAACAAAAAAAGTATCAGCAATTATAGACCAAATGTAGAACTCCCTGAATAGTAGGTTTGAAACTATTCTAAAAATTGTAGAGGAGTTTAGGGAGCGAGGTAGTGACTACGACAAAAAGAAAAAGAGAGAAGTGAAAAATGCACGTAACAATGGTAAGGGTAAAATAGCCATCATAGAAGAGGTTGTGGATTCAGACACAGACAATGAAGGTGGATGTGATATATGCCAATATGACCATCCTAAGGTATGTTGCCTAGTGATCTCACATCTACAAGAGTCTGGGGTGTATGCACTTAACCCATGACTAAATAAATAGCAAACACCTTGATGGTTACCTTATCCCCAAGGTAACCCAAGGCAGTTCCACCAACCTATAACATATTATCCAAGTGGAACTCCACCACAACCCATTGAGCAACATCAATAGTGGAAATACCCACAGTCATGGGGGATGCCACCACCAAGGCAACAATACCCCTACTAGCAACTTGACCCATACAGCTACTATGTGCAGCATCCAATCTCTCCACGTGACTCTGTTAGTCACGTTACACCACAAATTTACTACCAAGCTTGTGAGTATTATTGAACTCCTTCTTCTAGGGAAGATAACCCACAAACATACCATCCTTCAAATCCATCCATAGCTCTCACACCAATAGCTCCATTACCACCTGCTCTAGCAATGTAAGTGGAACTCCCTACTCAACTGTAGAAATGCAATGCCATAAGGGCTATGAATCCTCAACCTGCTGTTGGTTCTAACAATCATATGAAGAAAAGACCTTTCTTTAGAACCAACAGTCCAACCAAGTCCTTACAACCGCAAGTGGTTGAGCCTCTGAACACCTCCCCATCAAATAAGGCTTTAGAGCTCCCTTCGAACCAAACACTGAGCTCAACGCATACAGTTATGTTAACACATGTCGTTACTGACAAGATCAAGGTTGGCCACCTTCCTAGAAAATTCTCTAATCCTAGAAGCCCTCTAATCTATCTCCAAATTGCTGGGAATGAGCCATGCAAAGCTCTTCTAGACTCAGGTTCTAGAGTTAACTTAATATCACAAGAAATGTACAAAGCCTAGAACTTGCCTGCATTAAGGAAGAGCAATATTTTCCTAGAGTTGGCTGACCAATCCATCACTATTCCCTTGGGACTGGTGGAGGATATTGTCACCACTGTGTGTGGGTGGTCGTACCCAACTGATTTCCTAGTGATACAAGTGAATAATGGTAAAGGGGACTTTCCAATAATAATGGGAAGGGCATGGCTAAGTACCATAGATGCATGCCTAGGAATCTATAAACTTTCCTTGGAAATATCTAAGGAGAACACTTTTGGAAAGATCAAGAAGAAGAAGGTTCCATGCATCGCATACAGTGATACAAGGTGCAATTGCATGTAGAGATCATGGGTTGTGAAAAGCTTAGCATTGCCTACATGCAACTGGTGTGCACAAGACATTAATATACAAAAGTGCCTGTATGTAGCAGCCACATGACAAGAAGACACCCAGTGGCTAATAGTTGATCAAGAGAGAAACTCACTAGCGTGCATGGAACTAACTGAGGAAATAACTTGCACTTACATCGAAAGCATAGATGCACTAGAGAAAGTTTGCTACCAACTTCCAAGCCTTAACCTTGAAAACATCAACTGGGGGAAGTTGGAAATTCCTAAAAAATTCAAATAAGAGCCCCTATAATTGAAACCATTGCCCACCAGTTTGTATTATATGACCCTAGAAAATGGAAAACCAGTAATCATCAACGCACGACTTGCTTCCAAACAAAAAGGAAGACTACTAAAAGTGATAAACAAGTGGTCAAAAGCCTTTGCCTGGTCATATCCTAAATTAACTGGAATAGATCCTAGGATATGCTAGCATAGGATTTACATTGACCCCTCCATAAAACCCCCAAAACAATCGCAAAGGTGATTGAACCCAAAATTGAAGCAAGTAGTAAAAGAAGAAATAGAACAACTTCTTAAGGTTGGGTTCATATATTCCATTGCTTATAGTGAATGGGTTAGCCCTCTGGAGATCGTGCCTAAAAAGGGAGAAAAATGGAGGGTGTGCATAGTTTTTAGGCTACTAAACATGGCAACATTTAAGGATCACTTTCCATTGCCATTCGTTGACCAAGTCTTAAACACCATAGTAGGGCATCGCTATTATAGTTTTCTGGATGTCTATAGTGGATACAAATAAATACGGATAGCCCCAGAAGATCAAGCTAAGACAATGTTCACTAGTCCTTAGGAAACGTTTGCGTATAAACAAATGCCATTTGGCTTGTGTAATAATCCTACCATGTTTCAACACCTAATTCTAAGCATATTCCAATAGTAGATAGGAAATGGAGTGGAATTCTTTATGGATGACTTTTCCACCTATGGAACAAGTTTTGATCAAGCCTTGGATTGATTAGAGCAAGTGCTAAAAAGATGCATAGAAAAAAATTTAATGCTTAATTGGTAGAAAAGCCATTTAATGGTCCAAGAAGGAATAGTACTTGGGCATAAGGTTTTACATGCAGGAATAGAGGTAGACCCAGATAAAATTAGGGTCATCCAAGGGGTCACCCGTCAACCAGAAACTATCAAAGACATTCAATCATTCCTTGGACACACTGGCTACTATAGGAGATTCATTGAGAACTTCTCCAAGATTGTCAAACCATTGGTAGAGCTAAGAAAGAAGGATGTACCTTTTGAGTGGAGCAGGGAATGTGAATGAGCAGTCCACACTCTAAAAAAAAGCTTGTAGAAACTCCCATTGTACAAGCTCCTAACTGGTCCAGACTATTCCACATAATGATGGATGCATCCAATTATGCTTTAGGAGCCGTAATTACATAGTTAGATGACCAAAAACACCCTTAATACATCCACTATGCAAGTAGAAGTATCATCGGTGTACAACTTAACTACACAACTACAAAGAAAGAATTAATGGTTGTAGTGTTTGCAATGGATAATTTTAGGCACTATGTGTTAGGTTACAAAGCGTTCATTGACACGGATCATAGTGCAATCCAGTTCCTCATGAACAAGCCAATGGTTAGCCCTCATATTATATGATGGATGGTAATCTTGCAGGAGTTCGATCTAACGATGATCGCTTGAAAAGGCACTGAGAACATAGTTGTAGATCATTTATCTCGGTTGCATTTGGATAGAAAAGAGGATGAATATGTAATGTATGATCATTTTCCTAATGAAGCCCTCTTTGCCAATGTAGTGAATAACCAACCCACAAAGACAAACTGGTATAGTAGCATTCTCACCTATCTTCTTACTCAACAAACACCATAGGAGCTAGACGTTAGGAAGAAACAACAATTTCTCCATAGAGCCAAGTACTTCATGGAGACCAATGGATAACTTTAGAAAGTATGTTCTAATGGCTTGGATCAATGGTGTGTGTCCGAGGTAGACCAACTGAGAGTTCTCCAAGATGCCCATGAGGGAGACAAACGACTATTAAGATCTTGCTTGTACGATATTACTGGCCAACATTATTTCAGGATGCCCATCAATTTGTCCGATCTTGTGAGTGTTGTCAATGTGATAGGGAATGACTGATAAAATGGAGGGTCCACAATAATGGATTCAATCGTTAGAACCCTTCAAAATTTGGGCAATAGGTTTTATGGGGCCCATTACACCAATGTCCAATGGAAAAGCATACATTGTAGTTGCCGTAGACTATCTAATGAAATGGGCTGAAGCAACTACTGTTACAGACTACACATCATCTACAACTACATGATTTGTGCAACAACAAATTGTAAATAGGTTTGGTGTGCCACATGCACTTATCTCGGATAATGGAACACACTTCATAGCTACAAATTTTTGAAAGTTAATGAAACTCTTAGGGGTTGAACATAAATTGACTACACCTTATCACCCCCAAGCTAACAGACAAGCTGAGGTCACCAATAGGGAGATCACTAAAATATTGACTAGGACAATTAGAAAGTTTAGGCAAGATTGGAGCACTAAACTGAATGATGCTCTTTGGGTATACTGCTCCACCTAGAAGCTCCCTATAGGCTACTCTCTTTATGAGTTAGTGTACAAAAAGCTTCCAATGCTTCCAATTCAAACTGATCTCCATACACTATTAATGGCTTGTGACCTCCACCTTGATCTTGATCTAGCATAAAAACAAAGGTTTGCAACTTTAAACATGCTAGATGAAAATCGATTAGCTACCCTATCATCAAATGAGTTGCACAAGGCATATAACAAGCAACGTCATGACTTGAAGATTCGAAAGGTTAAGTATCAACCAGGAGATAAGGCTCTCTACTGGAACCCCACACATGTGCCACAACGCACAAAATTTCAAACATTGTGGGAAGGACCTTACATTATTCATACAACCTTTTCTTCAAGGGCCATGACCATATACAAACCTGAGAGCCCTGATAAGAGATTTTTAGTCAATGTGAAATAGACCAAACCTTTCCATGAATTCAGAACAGTCAATGTACATAATACCTCTGAGAAGGGATGACCCTATTCACTATTTCGGATCTCCTCCTTCCAACTCAGTCATGGGGGAGACGGCCACCTCTACTAACCATTTGAGGCCCTCAGTTCCTTTTTAAGTTTTTGTTTTACAAATTTCTTTAATTTTTCTTCTTTTGATTTTGCAACATCATTTATACTTTTTTATTTCTTTGTGTGGCTGTTTGTTTTGTTTATTTTTGTTATTTTTTTTGTTTTTGTTCTTGTTTTTGTCTTTGTTTGTTGTTTTGATTTTGTTAGATTCATCACCTAATAAGTGCTCCTGATGGTGGTATGAACTGTATTCTATTGATTGCTAATGTTTGGTTTTTACCTTTGAGTTATAATGTTGATACTAAGGTATGGTTATTTTGATATAATAGGCAATGAGTCCACATCATCCATGAATTCATGAATTTCTATGGTTCCTCTTAGCTTGGAACTATGCAATACCTTTCTTTAATAATAAAACTATTAATGAATTGGTGATTAGACATTTCTCAAACTAAGGAAGGACTCAAGGATTGAAAAGGGTGTGACTTCAAAGGGATTTGATGCATTTGTGCTGGTTGTTCTCTTGCGTGCTTGGATTTTTTCTTGTTGATTTTTCCTTACCATTATGACATTGTTCCATTATTAGGAAGCTGAGCCAATAAAAATAAGTCTTTGCATGGTGTGGTTCTCACATAAAAAAAACAGTGAGAATTCAAAGCACACCCCTTAGATAAAATAATCATCTGGGCTACAAGCACTGGTTATGGAACTAAACAAACATGTTTCCTCTAACTAAGGCCCTCTCTCACTTCCTACTTTTCCCTTTCTTATTTCCTCGGAATGGTGGTGACTCTTTGGTGGAAACATTCTTGTCACTTCAAGTGGATGGATTGGCCAAGTGTAGTAATGCAAAGTCACTAGATGTGGATTATTTGAGGTTGGATTTGGAATGAGATCTACTTAGTCACATTAACCATAAATACACAATGGGCTATACACCACCTTGTTCTTGGGACTCCATTCCATTCTCTTCTTCCCATCATTCTTTCTCCATTTTCCACCTCATTGCTGATTGTATCAGTAGTCTATATTTTGGTTGATGCATTGTGTTCCATTAGGTGAATTCTTGGGGTTAAGTCTTTAACTCTTGCTTCCAAATGACATTTCCAGAGTCTATAGACTCTTTGAATGTGGGTTTTTTAGGGCATAAAGGGCATGAGCCTGCTTTGGGGAGGATCCATTGGCATTCCTATTTGGTGCATCAGTTAACTTCTTTTCCTTAAACATTTCTGTAATCAACTTTTTGTTGTTTCATTCCCACCTTGAACATCCATTTTATTAGCATTATCGTTGTTTCTTTTTCTCCATATTTCTTATTCCTAATCTTTTTCCATTCTATTGCTACCAAAGGATTGCTCTTAGTCAAGGGGGTCCTAGTCCAATTTTTTCAATTTTTCCTAACCCCTACACCTTGGGTAGTCAACAATGTTATATCTCTAGAATCCGTATTAGCCATATCACAACTCAGCTGATGGACCTTACACCGAGGCAAGGTATCAACTGTATTGTGATTTACTTATCCTTTCTCATATGTGATTATGTTGTGTGTGCAGATGAAAATCATATAGTAATGGATTGAACCTAGAGGAAACACTCAGGATGGACTAGGGCTAGAACAATTGTGCAAGGAACAAGATTGATGGCATGGTTATGGATGGACAATGGAAGGTGCAATCTTGGCATTGGCAAAAACATGTCTTCTCCTTTTCTCTCTTCTCTCTCAACTACCAAATAAGGTTGAATGTTAATTATGTATAGTGTTCACTCTTGTGGTCATGAAAAATAATGTTACCATGTATTGTAATGTTGATCCATTCACATGTCATCCCATTCACCATTAGTTCTCATTCAAGTCAATAATCCCATAACTTCCCAATATTTTGTAAGGAACTTGAGGACGAGTTTTCATTTAGTCATGGGGGTATGATGAGCCGTGATATCACATACCCGATATCACATTTTCCATGCGATATTGCATATGCGATATCACATCTTACCTCATCTTCTATAAATAAGAGGTGGCGCCCTTTGTTCCAAGGTAGTTAGACTTAGACCCTTAGCCAAAATCTTGCAGTTTTATCATTCTAGAGTTAGAATTATTTTTGTGTGTCCACAGGAGGAGTCATAGAGTGAACGGATCTTTATTCGAGCAATTTGTACCTGAGCACAATTTTTTGTATTGCAATAAAGATGAACTTTATGATAAACCTTGCAGCATATAGATTAATCTAATTAGTAATTAATTATTATTTAATGCTTTCCTAGTTAATTAATATCTCTCTCAACCTTCAACCCCCTTAGTTAAATACACTCAGTACAACTATTTCGAGCATGCATGTAGTACTTGGTAACCCACTAATGATTAGCGTTTGGTAATCCCAACAATGTTGCACTGGTTTAGGATGTGTATGGCAAGTGGGAATGGATAATAGTGCTAGGAACATTTAGAAACTAGTTAATGAATAGTTAACATAAGTTAGCCACTTAGTTCTCTCTCCCTCTCCTTTATTAGCAAAATACATAAAAAATACAAAATCTATAAAAATCATATACCTCAAGATTACTTAACCATACAACCATGACAATACAAGTAAGTTTGGAAAGACAATGATTCATTAACCCTAAGTGTTCCATTAAGGCACGTAAGCACTTAGTCCTTGGAGTTCAACCAGATCATGCGTGAAACTCTTGTATTCGTATGGTTGAGTGTAGGGGTACCTCGCCACTCATTAATAATCTCTTCACTTCTCTAGTTTAGAAGCAATATTTTCAAGAGTTATATTCACAAATACAATATCATTTGCAAATAGCATATACCAAGGGATTTCATCTTGAATTTCCTTTGTTAATTCATCTATAATAATGGCAAATAATTATGGACTAAGCATAAACCGTTGATGTAGACCTACTGTAACTAAAAAATCAAATGTTGTTCTATAACCTGTTCTAATTTTAGTGGTAGCTCTTTTATACATTTCTTGAATCACCTTAATATATTTATCATTAATGTTCTTCCTTTACCAAATAATATCTTTAGATGCTATATCATATTCTTTTTCCAAGTCAATGAAGATCATATGTAGATTCTTTCTATGTTTATTAAATTTCTTCATCAATTGTTGTATCAAGAAAATAGCCTCTATAGTTTATTTTCCTAGAATAAATTGAAATTGATTTTCTAATACTATTCATTCAAGTCTAAGATGTTTCTCTATGAATCTCTCCCAAAGCTTCATAGTGTGGCTCATTAGCTTGATCACTCTATATTTTGCATAATTTTGTACATCTTCATTATTTTTATAAATGGGAGCAACAAAGATTTTTTTTCCCAATTGTTGTATATTTTTCCATTCTTTAAAATTTTATTAAATAAGTATGTTAGCCAAGAAACTCCTATGTCTCTTAATTCTTTTCAAGATTCTATAGGAATGTTGTCTAGTCCAATAGCTTCTCCATTTTTCATCTTTAATAAGGTTCTCTTCAACTAAAAAAAGGAAAGTTCATTAACCAAACTAACATTTAGTTCATCTTCTTAGATTTCTTCTCTTAAAAATTCTTCATTTAATAATTTTTAAAAATAACATTTCCACCTATTCAAAATTTCATTATCTTTTATCAAAATTCTTTCATCTACTTTCTTGATACATTCGACATGATCAATGTATTAGGTGTGTTGTCAATTTTAAGTTTAAGACACCTTCATGTAGTAACAGTTACCATGTTGGCAAATTATTGTAGGCATGTTGGCTAAAAATAACAAAAGCCAAAGTATGTAACATGTCAAAAGAATATGTAACTACTCACACCCAATTTGGTCATGATTAATTATGAAATATAACTTCATCATTTACCGTTTACCCAAAGCATGATGGTCATATGACCACTATATAAGTGGATGCTTGGGTGGTCTCAAATCACATCTTCACTAAATCAAAGTATGTGTGAGGTATAATTTAAGTTGAAGTCTCTTTCTTTTGTGAAAGCTTGATCTAAGATTGTTGTAATTCACAAAGGAAAGAAGACTTGGATTTCTAAGGCTTTCTAAGAGTTGGAGTCATTTTTGGAGTTTTCATATGCGTTCCCAAAGATACTTTCTTGTGTTTTTGATGCATTTCTTTTGATTCCATAATTGAATTTTGATTTTTACTGCTTGATGTTTCTTTAGTATCTTAATTAATCAAGATGTAAATTAACAAATTAGTATCAAACGAATGATTATTTGATTCTCATGGCTTTTATCTCATTAAGTGCATTAAGATGGTAAGCAGTGATAAATACATTGAAGAAATAGAAAAGTTCAATGGAAGTAACTACAATCTTTAGAAGCTAAGAATGGAAGATTTTTTGGTTTAAAAGAAACAAGATATATGTATCACTAGAATTAAACTAGAGAGCATGAAAGCTAAAGACTAAAATCAATTAAATCATCTAGCTTTGGAAATAATTTGTAAAGATATTTCTAACCTTATGCTTATAAATTTGTAAGATGAAAAGAATGAACATGGGTTATGGGATGTTGTAGGTAAGATATATAAATATAGCTCTTACACAAATAAATTGCATCTTAAAAGGAAGTTATTGTTGTTAAAGATGTTTGAAAATAATACTATTGCATCTCATCTTACTACTTTCAATACTATTGTGAGATAATTAGAATCAATTGGTAATATGATGAATCAAGAAGATCAATGTATTGCCTTGTTATAATCACTTTATGTTTCATGGGAAAATATTATTTCAAATATTACTAGCACAAGTACCTCTCTAAAATTTGATGAAGTTGTAGGATAGTTGATAACTGAAGAACTTCAAAGAAAGTAATCTAAGCCTACACCTACTAAAGCATTGTAATTAAAGAATCAAGTAAATAGTAATCAAGTAAATCCTTTGGTAAAAATAATCCTAAATTCAAGAAAGTCATTGATGATGCTTTTAGAAGCATGGCCACTTGAAGAAGGATTGCAAATTTCCAAAGAAAATCAAGAAAGATGTTGGATTTATTTCTTCTAAGAAAGATGCCATGTGCCTAAAGAATGTAGATCCAAATTAGATTATAAGCCTAATAAATGTATTATTCTTAGATATGGTCATCGTGTAAAGATATATAAGCTATGAAATCTGAATAATAATAGAATCATGTATACCATAGATGTCATATTTATGGAATCATCTCAACTTAATATGATTGAAAAAAAAAGATTCTAGAAAAATCTCATTATGATATTGACCAAGAATCAGTTATAGAATATGTTGATGATGAAACTAATGGTGAGGACGATCCACCTCAAGAAGAAGATTAGTCATTGAGAAGGTTAACTTAGGTAAGATAAATACCTAAGTATTTAGATTCGTATGTTTTGTGTATTAGTGATTCTTCTCAAACCTATAAAGAAGCTTGTAATTCAAAAGTCAGTAAAGCTTGAAAAAATACTATGGATGAGGAAATGAAATTACTAATGAAGAACAAGACATGAGAACTTTTTAAAATTCTTCAGGAAAGAAAATTTATTGGTTGTAGATGTCTTTTTAGGATAAAAGAAGGAGGAATATACAAGGTAAGGCTAGTATCAAAAGGATACTCTTAAGAGATAGGTATTAACTATGAAGAAGTCTTGACATGGGTGGTAAATTTAATAGATATAAGATCTTGAATGTCTTTTGTGGCTACTTTGGATCTTAAACTTGAACATATTAATGTGAAGAATTCATTTCTTCATGGAGATCTTGATGAAGAAATCTGTATGTAATAACCTAAAGGCTATGCAGTTAAGGATAAGGAGAATGTGACATGTCACTTGTTGAAATACTTGTATGGGTTGAAACAATCCCCTAGGATTTGGTATAAGAAATTTGATTCCTGCATGATAAGGTTTGGTTTTGTAAATATTGATAATGATGCTTGTATTTATATAAAGAAAAACTCACAAACATATGTGATATTGCTATTGTATATTAATAATTTTTGATAGCAACGGACAATATGCAAGAAATCACTAAGATGAAATGCCAGCAATCATCTCAGTTTGATATAAGGGACCTTGGTGCTGCATAAAAAAATCTTATGCATGGAAAGTAAAAGAGAGAAAAGGTTAAATGTTATGGGTTGGTCAATCTACGTATATTAATAAAATTTATAAAAATTTAATATATATTGTAAGCTAGTAAAAACTCCATTATCTGTGGGCATGAAATGATCAATTTAGTAATGCCCTGGAACAAATGAAGAAATCAGGAAAATAAGAATGCTAATGCTATAGCTAGCCTCATGTATGTAATGGTCTATAGTGGGCTTGATATTACATATGTAGTAAGAGGTGTGAGCAAGTTTATGTTCAATTATAATTGGGGAGGTGATCTAGATCACTAAACATCCATAAGTAATTATGTTTTTAAATTAAACATAGGTGTGGTTAGCTAAGTTAGAAAAAGACAAAGTTGTGTTGCATTTTCAATAATAAAGGTGAACTATGTAGCAAGAAAAGAAGCAATTTGGCTATAAACATTGATCAAATATTTTGGGCAAGAGAAAAAGAAAGTAACATCTCTTATAATAACTAAAGTGCAATTTTTCTGTTGAAGAATCCTAGGTTCCATGTAAGGACAAAACACATTAAGATAAATTACCATTTTATTCAAGATTAAATTGAAATAGGAAGAATTTCTTTGGAAGAGTATCCTACATTAAAAATTGAGCCAATATGTTGACCAAGGTAATGAACCGTATTTGGCTTAGCTTTGATATTGAAGCCCTAATATTGGATACTTTATATCAGGGCCTTAGAAGTGATGTCAAGTATTTGATATCACGAGGTGTGTGCTAGCCTATAAATATAACAATTGGACACACAGTTTGAATAAGTTTCTATCATAGTATAGTAGAGCTCTTGCATTTTTTTTTCTTTAGAGTTAGAATATTTTCCAAAGTGCCTACAGTAGAAGTCATTGAGTATATAGATCTTTATTTAAGGATTATTGTACTTGAGCATAGTAGTGTTTCCAGAAATAAAGATGAGCTTTCTGATCAAACCTTGCAACACCTTGGCTAGCTTAAATATTTCATTCATGTATTTAATTATTTGTGCAATTTCATTTAATACTACCAAGTAATTAAGCTAAAGTAAGCTAGATAGATTAAATAGTAGTTAATTAAGCATATAATTATGATAGCTTCGAGCATTTGTAGGATGCTTGGTAATCCCAACAACGCTTAACGTTTGGTAACCTAGTAGCATTATACGTGTTCAATATGTGCATAGAAAGTGGATTGGATACTTATGTTAGAATAGTTAGTTATTAATTAGCCATTATATTAGTTAAATTGGTTCATAAATTAAGTTTTAGCTTGTTGATCATTGTAGGTGAATAAAATATAAAATAATAAAAATCATGTGTCTCAATTACACTTAACCATACAACTAAGCTCCACAAGTGTAGTTGGGAAGACAACAATAATCATGATTAGATTTTGCATCCTAGAACTAGTGTATGTGAGAACTTAAGGTCTATAAAATTTGACCAGATTATGCATGAATGCTTGTGATTTGTATTGTTGGGAATAGGGGTACCTAACCACTCATCATTGGCATCATTGCCAAGGATCTTTTATTTGTTACATGTGTTATCTAAGACTTAATGAAAAAGTATTTAAGATTTTTGGAACAAACCCTAAATTCATATCATACATTAAAATAACTACAACAATTTTAAGAAGCACATCACATTTCTTGTTTTCTAACACAAGATGTCTTCTTCTTATAGGAGTGATTTTCCATCTAAGTCTCATGGAGTAAATCAGTAGATTTTCCAACAATAGAAAGTGGTAGATGCTAATCCTGATAAGTATGTACCCAATTTTACTTTTATCCTACACCAAGATGAACTACTACAGTGGCATGACATGGAGGAAAACATTGTGTTGCCACCTAATCAATCCATTCCTATGATGCTTAAACAAAATCTTATGTAGTTGGACATCCAAGGGCTTCATGTTGAATATGTTGTGTAGGATAGTAATGCTAGGGATTACCATCCCATAGATACACAATGTCTAAGGGATCAATAGCTAGAGAAATGTTATAAATTTTTGAAGGGAAAATGGTCCAATGATTCCCTATTCTTAATGCACTAAAAAGATGGTGGAGAACCATTCTCTAGGGGTTTTCTATTTAGAGAAACTCCTCTCTTTGAATCTGGTGAAGGAGGTCAAAACTATAACCTGTAGTCCATGATTCATAATCCAAGTTCTAGAAAGAACAAATGCAATCACAAAGGGGGATCCAAGGAGGAGAGTCATGGTAGGGATGTAGGCAAGTAGCAAGATCATGGTTGTAGCCACTAAAGAGGGGGTGGCAAGCATCATGATGATGCTAGTCCTTCTTCCTCTTCACCTTTGTCATCATCTTCCTCTTCTGGATTTGAATGGAACTATAATGGGTGTAAGCATGGTGGATGTGACTGACAAGACTATGATGATCATAGGGATCATTAGGTATGTCAAGATCCAAGGCATGGATGTTCAAGAGAGGTCCATCATCATGAATGAAGGAGTAGTAGAGGAAATTATAGGGACTAGAATCATGACCTCGATGAGCCTTTTCTCACTACCCAAAGCATGCTAAACATTGCAAAGGTAGTAAGAATTTCTACAAGGGACATAAAGGATAGTCAAATCAAGAGGCTAGACATGAATAATATCCCTAGGTTTGTAGGGGGATATAAGTTAGACCTACAAAACCATCTTCAAGCTTTCCATGATGCCTATGCCTTACAAAATATATAAAACAACTAGCAAAAGCTTAAATTATTTTCCATGACACTCATTAAAGAAGTAGAAAGATGGTACCAGTCCTTAGAATTGGAATCCATAAAATGGTGGAGTACAATGCTTGAACTATTTAATGACAAATATTAGATGTAATCTTGAGTGTCCAACTTGAGGAGGTAGATCTAAGGACGAAAACAAGGAACACATGAATCCTTAGATGTCACCAAGGACCCATATTATTCTCTTTTGCATAGATGTCCTAGCCATGGTTATTCTCAATAGGAGTAACTTCACCATATCATAAATGGGCTCTAATCAGAAACAAGGAGAACTCTTGGAGTCTATGCTCAAGGGTGATTATTAGAATTAAGAGCTCATAAAATCCAACAACTAATTAAGCAGGTGGCAAAGGAAGAAGGAGAGTTGAGGAAACACAAAAATGAATAAGAATAAAATTGTGATCCTTCCATTTGGAAGGGGAATTTTGATTTTTTGATAGTGAGGAGGAATCATCACTTGATGAGGTGGTGAACCTAAAAAATTTACTAATTCAAAAATTTACCATTTAAATTTTAGCTAAGGTAGATCAGTTATGGGACTCTATTGATAGTAGATTTCAAGCTATCCTGAAAATTACTAAAGAGTCAAAAGAACAAAGTAGTGATTATGGCTATAGGAGGCAAAAAGAAGCTAAACATGTTAATCAAAGAGGTAAGGGCAAGATTGCTACAATAGAGAAGTTGCAGAAATTGAATCAGATGATGATGGTGGATGTGACATCTGCCAATATGAACATACTAAGTGATGTTATTCCATTGTGACATCCCGTCCTCGGATGTCATGGAAAATATCAAATATACGATATATTAGACATTATGTGTACAAACAAAATATACCAATACGAAATATAAGTGATATTCAGCATTATGTATAAAGAAAATAATAGAAAAAATGTAGAAAAAGAAAGAAAAGAATGCTTTATTGATATGGAAAAATATATCTAGATCATGCTTTGAGAGAGTGTTCCTTGGGGTTTTCTTCCTTTGGCATCTATCCCTTAGGGGCAATCTAGCACTACCACCATGGTTAGGCCTATAACCTAACTAGAAGGGATGGCTAGTCCACTTTCTGTCTCACTTCACTCGGCTCCCATTACTAGCCTCTCCAGGCCCCACAACTCTATGTTGGCATGACCTCTAACCCCAGGTATAAATGCCTTAGGTCAAACCCCCAAAGGTTACCTCAAGAGACCCATCCATTATTACAACATGCCCTTTTAGGTCTTAATCACAACTACCCTTTCAGGTCTTGTTAAGATGACAATAACAATTGTTATGAAGAGACACCATCTTCGTTAGGAAACCATATCATTTGGGAATGAGGATGTGACAATCTACCCCCCTTAAGGTTTCATTCATTCTTAAACGAATCCACGTTCTCTATCTTCTTCTAGCTTCAATGCTTTCTTTCATGATCCTGTGCTCCGATAATTTGATTTCTCCTTTGATCTTGAAGTTGTTTCTTACTTATTTTGCAAATAAGATATATGTGAGAAAGATTATATGGAAAATTAAATATAACTTTCTTGATACTTACTTCATTTTCCAAGATAATGATAAGAAGTGAATTAAAGATCTACCAACTACCAATCACTAATTCTAACTAGGGTCACATAATGTGCAACTCATATTTGGTTATCCAAGTGAAGGAAAGGCAAATTCTTTATTCCAACTTGCATTTCCTTAGATATTTTATTAATCTAATTGAAATATAAATTAATAAGGTTATCAAATAAAAGTAAGAGTGAGATACTTCTTCATCTTGATCAACCTTATGAATTGATAGGAGTAACTGTAATTCTACCATAAGTGGTATGTGATCATATGGTCTTGTTTGTGATGGCAAAGATTGATCTTGATTCTTCTCAAATTCTTCTTTAGCAGACAACTCTAGTAACTTGGAAACTTTAAAAATTGAGTATCATACTAGATATAATGCAAAGTCTCAATGAAGAATGTTGTTGATCCATATTCACTAATCATTGTAGAATAATTTGTAAATTATGGTTCTTGATAAGTGCTATCCATAAACATCATCTGTTCCTGAATTCTAAATTCTAATTTATCTATTGAGGATTCAAAGTAAGAAAAATATATATTGGCTAATGGAGTTGCATGCTGAATTGATGGAAACATTTTCTTCAAGTCAGGTTCATCTTCCAAAGATTCCTTTACAGATCCATATTTTAGAAATTAATAGACACTAATTTCAACTTTGGCATTGAAGTCTCCACAAAGAATAAATGCAACTGGATCAATACAACTTAGGAATAACTTCTTCTTCAAACTTTCTTTTATTTTCTTAATCAAGTATGCTCCTTGACAAAGTCTAGCATCTAAACATGATGGTTTGGCAATGAAATGTGTGTTAACCATGCATACACATCTTCCTAATAAATGAACTTTTAGAATCACTACTAGGGCTATGTGATTTTTTCGAAATCTTGACTATTCTTTCTTTCCCATCCCTTGAAGTTCTGGAATTTCAAAAATCATATTTTTCTAAACTCCATTCAAATATTTGTACCAATTCAAACTTGGTTCTTTATAAAAGATTACACAACCATCCATGTTATAATTTCTACAATATGCTAATCTATACGGCTCAAGAGAAGAAATTTCACAAGAACCTTTTTGCTTATAAATACCTTTGTATCCCATCTTTTCCAAGTTTGTTTGAAATTGATATAGAAATTCCCATAGTAAGATTTATTGTAAGCATAATACATCGGCATCCAAATTTTTTAACTCTACTAAAATGTGTGGGTATCAATATTCGTGCCAATCCAAGGCCCCATGATGGACATAGCAGATATTGTTTCTCACTCACTAGAGATCTTACAAGCACATTGTATGTCACAACTTTCATTCCTATTCTTGGATTCTTGTCTACATCATTTCTCTTCATGAGTATCATACTCCTTGTTGAAACAAGATTTTGAGTCTCCATGTTATTTTGCCTTATGTTTTGATTGTAGGATTGATTAATAAACCTTTTTCTTGATGGTTGAAGATTATTCCATTTCTTAAAATAATTCTCTAACTAATACATCAACTAATAATCAACTAATAATCAACTACATCAACTAAATAACTATATTATCTATTTTTATATTTATATTATCTAATTTTAGTAATATATAATTACATTACCTGATTTTTAGTAATATTTAACTATATTATTTTTAATAACCTTTCTACCTCCCTTGACAACACTAACTTCGGCAATGTAACTAATGACATGCCATAGTGAACTTAAGACCATTTGCAAGGGTTATGCATTAAGTCTCAAAGCTTAAAATGTTGATTTCATAATATCAGTGAATTATTAGATGCTTGGATGATAAATCTAACCTCACCATTGAGTTTAGAAGGGTGAAAAATGTTAGAAATAATTATTCATATGTTGAAAATGAACATCGTATGCTTAAGTTGTGTGAAAAATTAAACTTTTGAGGATCTTGAAGCACCATATCAAGCAAGGAGTAAATACTAATTTTTGGGATTCCTTGGGATGTATCTAACTACACCATTGAGCTTAGAAGGTTGAAAACTATAGGAAATGACTCTTCATTCACCAAAAAAGGCTTTTGAAATCAAAAGTTATGACTTTGGGAGTTTAAGACCTTTTGGTGTGCAAAACAAGACTTCCCGAGAGGTCACCCATCCCAATTTTACTTCAGAACAAGCGTGCTTAATTATGAAATTTTTATTTCTGTTGCTACCATTGCATAAAATTCTAATTTTGAAAATTATTTTTTCAAATTTCTAATTTAAGCTAACATTTAATGATGAAAACTTAAAATTTCCATTAATTGATGAAAATTTTAAGTTTTTTTGTCAATTGACGAACAATTAAAATTTTTCCATCATATAACAAAGAATTTGCCATTTGGTTGTAAATGGCAGCAACGACCATGGTGACATGTCGTTTCAAGATCCACGTAGGGGCCTTAGAGGTGGTGATGGGTGACGTTGGAGGTGGTGATAGATGACACAAGAGGCAGTGATAGGTAATGCACATGGCAGTCATAGGTAGCATGAGAGGTAGTGATGGGCAGTATGAATGGAATATACATGAGCATTGGGTAGGTGCATTAAACCAAAAGTTTGTATAGAAGCACATGCCTGGGAGATTTCCTTTCCCACATGGTTATTATAGATAGCCCCACAACCAACTGTACTATCCTAGGAGGACTTATTACCAGCCTCACCACTGTCATCAACTATAGTGACAACAACCACAGTCATGGGGTAGGCCACCAACCAATCAGCCCTATCCTTCATATTCATTGAGATAGCACAAATATTATGTTCAACACCCTATTTCCCCAACTAGTTCTATGTTCTCTACTTCAAATCCTCACTATCACTCTCCCAAGTACCATCAACCCATGACATCCTCAAAGGGATCACCACACCGTGCCTCTTACCATTCATCCTACCCTCGATATTCTCATACTCCACCCCATCACACATCACCACCAGTGACATAGCAAGGTTTGATACCACACTATCCATAAACAAATGTCACTTGTGTTGAAAATGTGCATAGAAATGATGATACTAGTAGGTTCCCACTGTAAACTCAAAAATTTCGTTTCCTTAGAAAGGGTCACAAGTAGAAGCAAAACACTCATGGACCTACCACACCATCTAAACTAGCATAATGCCAATCTAGTGTGATGCCTTCCTTTTCACCACCACTGTCATTTGATTTTACACAGGGGCCACCATCCATCATTACTCCAATTCCAAATCTAGGCAATGAATCTACAAGCATGGGTAGACCAACAAATCCATGCATATCATATCATGATCAAGGGTGCAATCGTGGGCCATACATCCATCATGTTAACACACCTCATGTCTTGACCCATCATACATTTAATAATCAAGTGTGTGATCAACAATTTGTCTACCTGGCCATCGCAACATTAAAAGACACCTAATGGCTAGGGAATGAATAGTTACAAATGTTTAATAGATGCATGGATCCTATATATCTACTTATTAATCCTTGTCATGACCAAATTTTTAGTCATGGGGGACACCCCCCATTCTACTCTTTAGGAAACATAAGTGATGAGTGGTAAGGTACCCTTACACTCAACCATACGAATACAAGCGTTTCATGCATGATCTAGTTGAACTCCATAGATGGGCTAATTGTGGTATCTAGATAGTTACTCGTTGATCATAGTTCACTGTCTTCCCACCTAGACTAGTGTTTGCTTTATCATGTATGGTTTAGTCGAAAGTGAGGTGTATGATGTGGTCCTAAGCTAGTGCTACTCCTAGAGGCAATGAAAATAACTTTGATCAACCTAAGAGGAAAAGATGAAGAGAGTCTAAGCTAGCCTAAGTGTGATGAGCATCCATCCCTTAATCATCTATATACATCTTGGACCTTGTGCATGACTACTACTAGGATTACCAAGCACAGATCTTAGGCACACTACTGGGTTACCAAGTAGTCACACTTAAATGCTTGTGATTAAGTCATACTCATTTCGCATTTAAGGAGTTTAGCGTGAAGAGATATTAACTATGAAAATAAAAAATAATAATAACAATTAAATAATTAAACTAAGTGAATGCTACAATGATGAAGTAATCTTGATATTTATTTCTGATCATGTGCATGTCCAAGTACGTCATACTCAAATACAGCTGTTATACAATTATAATCATCAAACTGTGGCCATGCATTGGGGGAAAAGAGTTGAGAGGAAAAAATGATAAAAATACTCTACTCTAACACTAAAACTAACCTATTGACTTTCCCATGTGCCCCATTGTGTATTTATGGGCTCACACGAGAACCACATTATCGCGTATGCGATATCACTTGTTAGGTCGTGATATCGTGGACACGATATCGTTGGTGCGATATCGGGGATATGATACTGGGACTCCAGATATCATGGGTCCAATAATAGGGGTTCGATA
The DNA here is from genome assembly GCA_015680685.1 of Gnetum montanum. NCBI lineage: Eukaryota > Viridiplantae > Streptophyta > Gnetopsida > Gnetales > Gnetaceae > Gnetum > Gnetum montanum. The sequence continues at coordinate 2,645,967 of MNCI01033474.1, forward strand.
TCAGCACCTAGTTAACAAGGGTTTAATATCAGCACTTGGTTAACAAGGGTCCAATATCAACACCTGAAAAACCATGATTCATCATACCCCCACGACTGAATAACAACTCATCCTCGAGTTAAAAAAAATGAGAATGAATCCAATTGATTACACAGTGGATAGGTATGGGATTATTGACTAACTAGAAATTATTCATGCTATAGTGTGGGATTGAACAAAACAAAATTGGGACATAGACACAAAATTACAAAACTTTGTTGGAACTCATGTGGTTCTAGATGGTGGTGGTTCCTCCATGGGTGCTTTTCCTTTGTCCTACGCATCAAGCTTCTGAGATTGATACCATTGAAGAAGCACCTAAAATTTCTCCTTTTCTATCTAAGGATTATGAGCCGTCCATGCTAATGTTCCAATGTTTGATGGAGTCAGCACTTCCCATGGACATGGTAGCTACAGAAACACTTGATTGGCCTTGACATGCTATGCTGCAAATAGCCATTGTTACTCTTCATAGGCTCGGGCCCTGACCTCTCCACCTTTGGCCTGGCTACATCATGCAGTGATAGGAGTTCCTTGATGGATGCTGAATGATTGTGCCTCCTAATCTGCATGTTCTGCATGAGGTCCTTGACCTCTACCTCCCCCTAGATGTTCAGTTGCACCTTGAGAAGGTCCTCCTTGTTGTCCTCTTTTAGGGCCCATCTATAATCACATAAAGATCAATTGTTAGTAAGGTTATTGAAAGAAGTTCAATTATTTCATAAGTTACTCATTTCCTTTGATAAATGTTGAATTCTTTACTTAGCATGATTTTAGAGTTAGAAATTTTTCAAGGAAGTTTCCCTAATAGTTTAATGTTGGAGTTGGTTTATTTAGGTGACATATCAAAGGAAACATAATGATTTTGAGGAACATTTGATAAAATGATGATAAAGAAAAGAATAGATTTTTCAATGAAGTACTCAGAGGATAAAAAATGATGTGGTGATGTGCAAAAAGTACAAATTACAAAAGTTACGCAAGTGGGTCCTCCCCAAAGCTGGTTCCAACCTATAATGTCCTTGTGTAACCACACCTTAAAATGTTTGTAGGCATTAGAAGGATTAAATGCAATCTACACCAATTTCACAAAACACACACACACGTAAATACCACTGTGATGAGGTATAAATTCAATGCTACACAAGTCATGAGTTACCAATACATGGGTAGTGAGATGAGGCAAATTATAGAAGGGATTGCAAAGATCAGAACATGAGGTAACTGGCCTAGGACATAATGAATCCTCAGTGTAAGACATGATTAATGTGTCATTAACGTGTCACTCACAAATCAAGACCAAGTCCATTCCTTTGATTAGTGACATTGCATTGTTTCATCCCAATGATAGATAACAATGAGAGCATCATGATGGCAAGGCGTACAATCACTTGGCATTTCATACAAGGGAAGAGTGATTTTACTTTGTGACACTCTTCTTCTCTTTTCTCTTTTTTTTTTCTTTTTATGTGGCCACTTTGGCACACTCTTCTTACTTTCTCTTTTTTTTGAATGCTTATAATCTGATTAGAAGGGATGGCCAGTCCACTTCCTATTGCACTTCACTCGACTTCTATTACTCGCCTCTCCAAGCTCTGCAACTCCATGCTGGCACGACCTCTAACCCTAGGTATAAATGCCTTAGGTCAAACCCCCAAAGGTTACCTTAAGAGACACGTTCATTATTACAACATGCCCTTTCAAGTCTTAATCACAACTACCCTTTCAAGTCTTGTTAAGATGACAATAACACTTGTTATGAAGATACACCATCTTCGTTAGGTAGCTGCATCATATGGAAATGGAGATGTGACATCTATCATGACACACTTACAAGAGTCTACTGTGTATGCTCTGAATTCATTACTAGCAAAAAGGCAAGCACCTTGAAGGTTGCCTTCTCCTGAAGGAAATCTCAGGTAGTTCCATTAGCAACAAAAGTAATAGCTAATTGAAATTCCATCACAACCATATAAATAATACTAATAGTGGCAACAACCACAGTCATGGGCACTGCTACCTCTAAGGTAGCAATACCCTTACAAACAACTAGATCCATATGGGTATTGAAACACCACTAATTTTGGCCTAACACTTTGAAATAAGAAAAACTCAAGACCTTTCAAGAATTTGGGAGGAAAAATTTGACTAAGGCATGGAACCCAAGCCCAGCTTGCTCAAGCTAGCTTGATCACACTGTCATGCTAGTTTGTCCTCAATGTGAGTAGCTCCTACAGCTTCAAAATCAAGTTAAAGATAGCCCAATCTGAAGGTGCAAGCCATCCTCAAGAGTCACTGATGTCAACTCTAAACTTCAACATTATGGGATTCAACTTTTAGTATCAAACGGTGCAAATTTCCTCACTCATGATACAGGTCAGGCTTGAGCATGAGTCCAGCATGACCAACTTTTAGAGCCTCAAAACAACATCAAAATGGTCTGATTTTGAAGGGACAAGTCACCCTCAAGGTCCATTAATGATTTCTCCAAGTTTTAGCCTCCAGCACTTCAGATTTTAGCTCCAAAAATGCTCATTTTTGTCACTACCGCCCAGGTCACGCTGGCAGCGTGAGTCTAGCATCACCAACTTCTAGAAAATTCTAAAAAATTCCTGAAAATTTTTAGCATTAGCAACTCCCAGAAAATTCTAGAAAATTATCAGCATCAACAACTCCCAGAAAATTCCAAAAAATTCCAAAAAATTCTCAGCATCAGAAACTCCCAGAAAATTCCAGAAAATGGCAGAAAATGCTAGAAAATTCTCAGCATCAACTCCCAGAAAATTCCAAAAAACTTAGGGATGAAGAAGTTTCAAGCAAGACGAGTCGAATTTACCTTGTACATTTCATTGTAAATCTTCATTTGTGGGTTAGTCAGGCCCTCATGGTCTAAATTAAATATTCTTTCATGGGCTTGAGTAACCCATGAGTTGTAAAATGCAATTCACCTGATCAAGAATGTAGCTTGCCGACACACATCCAACTCTTGCTGACACACGTCCAACTCATACACAGTTGTCTACCAGACACGTGTCTCATGATCCATTCTCCTCTCAAATTTCAGCCATCGATTCCATCCACAGATTTCATTCCTGAGCCCAGCCAAACCCTATCAATGCCCCATCCATTCACATAAACTAAGGGTCAGAAATTTTGACAATTCTCAGCAATCTTTGGATGCACAGGCACACCAGACTCCTAGCATCCAAGCAGCTGTAAACACATCATCCTATGGCTTAACGTTTGACTTGCTCTCACACACGCAACTACGCTTTGATAGGTGCACATCTCTATTAAACAATTCTATTTACATTTGTCATCCATTATATTGTTTACATTATTTCTATTTTTTGCACGTTTCTGCATTATGTTTACATTTTTCGTCCATTATATTGTTTACATTATTTTTCTTTTCTGCACGTTTCTGCATTCTTTTTACGTTTACCATCCATTATATTGTTTACATTATTTCTATTTTTTGCATGTTTCTACATTCTGTTTACATTTGTCTGCATTTACACATTGTGTTACGTTCTGTTTATGTCTCATTGCATTATGTTACGTTTACATGTTACATTTGCACTACGCTCTATGTTTGCATTCTGTGATGATAACCCTAGCGCAAGCCATAGTTTACGCTCAAGGAAGTCCTTGGTTGATTTGCGTGCAGACCATCCAAGGCACTCTGCCTTCGTTTACTTTTCCAGCTTGCCCTCGGGCGAAGGCAGGGTCAACTGTGGCTGCTCGACGATCTTTCGGTGTTTGTTTCCCTTTCAACCTCACACCGACAATTTAGGTCAGTACAGGTATTACACTCAATAGCCCCTATCTCCATGTGACTCTTCTAATCACATTTCTCCTTTCCAACATTACTACTACACTCATGAATATTATCAAACTCATTCTCTACATTCAAGGAGGGATACCACTTTTTATCTTTATCCTCCTTTTATTCCTACACCTATTCCTCTATCCTAAACATAGCTACCACTTACTCCATCTATGTAGTGTAAACTTCCAACCCAACCATAGCAATGCAATGCTACAACGGTCTTTAATTTACAACCAGTTCATCAACTGAGTGGTTCAGACACTAGATCAGAAGAAAGATCTTTTTTCTGATCCAATAGTCCATCTAAGTCCTCACATACACCTATAATTGACAACCTTGCTTCTCCATCTCTCTCTACATCTAATCCCTTTGAGTTCCCTTCAAACCAAATACCACCTAGAACTCATATTGTTATGCTCACTCATGCCATATCTAATTGGATCCAAGTTGGCAACCTTCCTAAGAAATTAGATGATCTTGGAAGTCCTCTTATCTATTTGCAAATTTTTGGAAATGAACCATGTAAAGGTCTTCTTGATTCAAGTTCTAGAGTGAAATTAATTTCTCATGAGATGTATAGTGCTTGGAACCTGTTGCCTCTCAATAGAAGTAATATTCAATTGAAATTGATAGACCAGTTCATTACTATTCCATTGGGACTAGTGAAAGACATTGTGACCATTATCTGTGGGTGCTCTTATCCTACTAATTTCCTAGTAATCAAGTTTGAGATCTATAAAGGGGACTTTCCTATCATCATGGGAAGGGCATGGCTAAGCAATATTGATGCAAGAATGGGCATCATAGATCTTTCCTTGGAGATATCTAAGAAAAATGCATTCAAGATTATTGAGAAGAAGTAAGTTTTATGCATTGTGTATAGTAATAGAGGGTGTAATTGCATGTAGAAACTCTAGTCCATTAAAGGAACATCTATTTCTACATGTAAGAAATGTGCACCTGAAACAAATATTTAAAGGTGTGTATATGCAGCAACCACAAAACAAGAGGGCATCCAGTGGATGACTACTAATCCTAAAAGTAGCACAAGGTGCATGGAACCTATTGAGAACTTAACTTGCACTTATGTCGTACGCATAAATGAACTAGAGTAAGTTCATCACTAGCTCTTTAATAATGCAAATGATGATACCTATTGGGAAGAGTTGGAAATTCCTAAAAATTTTAAACAAGATCCTAGTTAAAAAATCTACCTGTGGGCATGAAATATGCATTCTTGAAAAATGGGAAGTTGATAATAATCAATGCAAATTTTTCTTCAAAACAAAAACAGATGCTATTGAATGTGGTTGAAAAATGATCAACAACCTTTGCTTGGTCATATTCTAAACTCACAGGAATTGATCCTAGGATATGTCAACATCATATCTACACTGACTTGACCATGAAGTCCAAGAGGTAGACATAAAGATTATTGAATCCCAAATTGAAGTAGATCATCAAAGAGGAAATCAAAAAACTCCTTAAGGTGAGGTTTATCTATCCCATTTCAAATAATGTGTGGGTTAGTCCACTCATGATTGTGCCAAAGAAAGGAAACAAGTGGTAGGTTTGCATTAATTTTTAGTTATTAAATATGGCAACATTCAAGGATCATTTTCCATTGTCATTCGTTGACCATGTGTTGGATACCATATCTAGGAACTGCTATTATAATTTTCTAGATTGTTATAGTGGCTATAACCAAATCCAGATCATGCCAAAGGACCAAGCCAAAACAACATTCATGAGTTACTAGGGAACCTTTGCATATTGCAAGGAATCTTTTGGTCTATGTAATGCTCTCACCACTTTCCAACACCTAGTCTTACACATCTTTCCATAACAAATAGGTAGTGGAGTGGAAGTCTTTATGGATTACTTCTCCACTTATGGTGCTACATTCGAGCAACCCTTGGACTACCTTGAGCAAGTACTAAAAAGATGTGTGAAAATAAACCTGCAACTTAATTAGCCAAAGAGCCATCTCATGGTTCAAGAAGAAATTGTATTGGGGCACAGAATCTCACAAGAAGGAATTGAGGTTGACCCTGAAAAAATAAGGATCATCTAAGGAATTACCTGCCAACCAGAAATTGTAAAAGATGTCCAATAATTCCTTAGATAGATTAGCTACTATCAGTGATACGTAGATAATTTCTCTAAGATCACAAAATTCTTAGTTGAGCTAACAAAGAAAGATGCTTTATTTGTTTATACTAAGAAATGTGAAAAAGCATTCCAACAATTGAAGGAAAAACTTGTAGGAACTCCAATTCTATAAGAACCTAACTAGTCTAGAGCATTTCACTTTATGATGGATGCATCAAACTATGCCTTGGGGACAATTCTTATGTAGTTGGATGATAAGAAATATCCATATTACATCCACAATGCAAGCCGATTCATTGTGGGTGTACAACCGAACTACACCACCACAAAAAAAGAATTGATGGCAATGGTGTTCGCTCTAGAGAAGTTTAGGTACTATGTACTTGGATATAAAATATTTATGCACACTAACCATAATGAAATTCACTTCCTAATAAACAAGCCAATGGTAAGCCCCCATGTCATATGGTGGTAGGTGATCTTATAGGAATTCAATCTTATGATGGTAGATCGGAAGGGAACTAAGACTATTTTCACTCATCACTTGTCTTGATTACAATGGAATAAAAAAGAGGAGGAAAGCCCACTATCTAATTTATTTCTTGATAAAATCCTCTTTGTTAGAGCTATAACTAAATAATTTCCCACTAAGTCTAAATGGTACGATGGCATTCTCACCTATCTTCTCTGTAAAGAGATGCCACAAGGATTGGACCAGAAAAAGAAACAATATTTTCTTCACTAGGTAAAATGCTTCATGGAGATCAATGGACACCTCTACAAGGTGTGTGCACTAATGTCCTAGTTCATTACTATGTCCATGATGCTGATCAACTACACATTCTCTAGGATGCTCATGAGGGTCCTTGTGGGGGCCACTATGCTAAGAGATGCATAGCCATTAAAATTATGATGGTAGGGTATTATTGGCAAACAATTTTCAAGTATGTGCATCAATTTGTCCACTCTTGTGAATGCTACCAATGAGATGGTGGAATGACTACTTAAATGGAGAAACCTTAATAATGGATCCAATCACTAGAACCCTTTGACATATGTGGCATTGACTTCATGAATTTTATCATGCCTATGTCAAATGGAAAGGCATACATCATTGTTGTTGTTGACTATTGTATGAAATGGGCAGAAGTAGTAGCCATCACTGACTATACATCATCTACTACTAAGTTTGTATAATAGAATGTTCTAAATAGGTTCTATGTACCATGTGCATTAATTTTTAACAATGGAACCCACTTTATAGGCACTACCTTTCAAAAGATTATGCAAAACTTGGAGGTTGAACATAAAATAATAGCACCCTACCACCCCCAAGCCAATGATCAAGCTGAGATTACAAAAAGGGAAATCACAAAGATCCTAATAAGAATTGTTAGCAAATATAGGAGAGACTAGAGCACAAAATTCAATGATGCCCTTTGGGCTTACCACTCAATGTGAAAACTCCTTATATGATACTTTTCCTATGAGTTAGTGTATGGAAAATTACCAACTCTACCTATTCAATTTGAGCTTCATACATTATCAACAACCTACGACCTTAACCTTGACTTAAGTCTAGCATAAAAAGAAAGACTAATGAATCTCAACCTACTACATAAGAACCAATTGGTGGTCCTATCATCTAATGAGTTGCACAAGGCATTTAACAAAAAGTGACATGACCTTAGAATTAGAAAAGTCAAATTTCAATTAGGAGATAAGGTCCTCTACTAAAACCCCACACATGTACCTCAACAAACTAAGTTCCAAACTGTTGGCGACCGTTTGGGACACGACCACCAACAAGTGTTCTCGAACAGGATTTAGGTGCTTGCTAGTCTCTGGCAACACCAAGGCCCAGATACCTCCAAATAGACTCAGTAGTTAATGTGAGTATGTGTGTGTGCTGTTGCGGCATGTGGTTGTGAAAAATGAAACGATTGCGTTGTGTGTAAACTACAAATGACTTGTCATAAAGAGATTCAGCCAACTTTGCCAAGTGCTGTGAGTTTTTGTGAGTTCCTATTTTGTTTAATTGTCTAGTCTATGCAGTCCTTATAATACCTACTTGTAACAAATAAAATTTTGCAAAAAAAATTTGAGCACAACTCTGCAAATCTACTTCTAATTTTCCCCAGAGAAAGAGATAGTTCCACAAGAAAACTAGAAATAGAGCAAGATTCGATGGAAATAGACAGAAAAGAAAGCAGATTTGTGTAGACCTCAAATATTTAACAAAGTAAAATGACACGAGTAAACATGTCGCAATAAAGCTATCCCAAATTCAATATCTACAAATTGTTCAAACTTCCAAGGCTCAAATAAGCAATTTCTTGAAGACAATCCTACTATGCTATCAACAAATTGCTGCATAAACTACCACGTACAAGACTCCATTTTGGATAGATAATGGACGTCAACAATTGCATTCAATAGAACCTTCAAAAGACTTGACAATTTCTGATTGGAATACCACAGAGATTCACTTTAAAGATAAAAAAAAGCTATTCTGGTCCCATCAAAATACCAAATATTTTCTAAACCCTCTTGACTATTGAAACGTTCAACGACATAACTACCAGCAGAGGCTCTCTTACAATGATCTCAATAGCAGTTCTTATACGTTGCACAATAACCAAATTCACTACTAAAATTCTCTTAAGTCTTTCAAACACAAGCACTTCTATGGCAAAATTGTAATAAAAATTTTCAATTGTACAACAAGAACAATAAGAGAAATCTAAAAATCCCAAAATTACTTGCCAAGGATGATACTATCTAAACCACTAGCTAAACAATTTAAACAAAATAAAAAAAAAAACATAACTCACAGGACCATGACAAAGAGGCTGAAATCTTTTCTTTAGCAAGTCATCTTACAAGCAATCCTTCACACTTTCTTCTTTACAAATGCTCTTCTCCCAAGACCCAAAGTGTGTCTCCAAGTGAGAGCCCAAGTGCTAGCTAGTAGCCTTCCAAAGTGTGATATCAATGTCTTCTCCAAAGTGTTGTGTGAGACCTCCCCCTAAGTGTGTTTTCCTTCTTACCCCTAAAGCCTTTTTATAAGGTTCATAAGGTAGTTACATTCCAAAATATCCTAGCTAACGTTTCTCCCAAGTAAGGAGGTTACAACTTACCCATCTATTTAGGAGGAAGTTATGTAGTTAGGAAGTTATACATAAAGTTAGGAGGAATTTCTGCTAACACTAATATTTGTAAATATTACAAATATTGCTTTTGTAAATAATAGGCTATAATATTTTATTTATTTATTGAAATAAATACAAAATCCCAAATTTAATTTAATTAAGTATTTTATTTAGAATTTTAAATACTAAATGTCATGTCCTTAGTAATCCTTGTGAAAGTAATAAAATGGAAATTACTAAATCCCTCCTTTTAGTTATATAAATATCCTCAAAATCCTAAAAATATCTTTTTCCCTTTTTTCAATGTCACATATATATCTTACACTATGCATACCTAAATTAATTAATTTTAATTAATTTTCAGAGTTATAGTTAAGGGGATCTTTCTTAAAATAGCTGAAATTCAGGGCATCGTGGATGCAGAGGTTACAACGGTCCTATCTTGTATTTTTCTTGCATTTGACATCTGGAATAATGTCGTGTCCATTTGTTTCAAGAACACCATCAAACCAGCAGGCATCGACAGTGGCATCGGGTTTCTTTTAACCAAAGGAGGTAACATGTTGATTTTATCTTAATCTTGCTGTCACTGTTAATGACTTGAAATTCGGATCAACATCAGGGTCGTTTTGTGGATAACAGAGTTGGGAGTACTAGGATTGTATATCCCTTCCTTCTTCTTTTTTTTTTCTCAATTTTCATTGGGCTTGGCTCACCTAGGTCTGGAGTGTTTGAACTTCTAAAGCTCATCAGCATGAGCAACACCAAGCATGGTAGACTCATAAGTACCAAGATTAATCCTCTTCTTAGAAATTAGCTCTGCATACACAATCATGCTGTTGGGCATCACCGGTGCCTCCCACTACCACGTGTGATGGAACAGTCTCATCTCGGTAGGAATGGAATCGAACCCACATGCGCTCGCAACCAAAGACCCGCTCTCCACAACTCGATCATGGAAAAGGACCTCCATGCACTCCATGAACTCGGGCTTGCCGGTGATGTCAAGGTAATTGATGCTGACGACGACATAGGAGGTGATGACGGGTTTTCCATAGAGGTGGAACAAGACCACGTAGGCAAGCACGAGGTGGGTGTGCGTGCACAGTCATTGCAGGGAATTCGGGTCGAAAACATTGGCCTCCAGAATCGAAATCACGACCAGCAGCGAAGGAGGGGAGGCCCAGCGTACGGCATCGACAAGCCGGCTGAGGCTATGTCTGATGACGCTGATTCATAGGTCTGGCTGATGTGCAAGCACGACTTTGATCAAGTACCGGACGACTTATTTTCCGGTGAAGCCTGATGCCCCAAAAACCATGGCATCTAGTTCCGATTATCTAGCCCTCAGTCGCGATTCTTCCCACCAACCGAAAGTTCCATTGCCAAGAAATGCAACAAGAAGACAATCCTTCGTTAATTTAAATTCACCAAATCCAAAACCTATTGGTAGTCCATTCATTGTATCTTCTGCACGCTTCCAACTCTTAATTGGACCATAAAGCTTAAGCATAGAATGTAAAAATCTGTTATTCACGGTGGTGGCTATTTTTCCAACATAAATGGTGGTTTGGGGTTTCTTAGAAAGAACATTAACAGGAAGTATGCTTTTTGAGGTAAATAATCTAATTCTTTGTTTGCTATTGTACTATCTTCCAATCTCCAATAAAAAAATAATTTGGAACTTTAATTTCGTATTCCAAGAAGGCCTCAACATCAAAATTCTTTACTAGTAGATTACTTCTCCAAAAACACCCATCAACCCACAACACTAAAGATGTAAATTTACTTGTAAATTCACAACCATAGATTGTTTCAATTTTTAATAAAATATTCCAACTTTTCCATGGAATGGCCAAATGTGCCAACATTTCTGCCCCCTTAAAAACTTAAAGAAACTTATGCAGCCCCATTTTAAAACTAAAACATACTGAAACTCCATTGAATTTTTACAGCTAAATAGAAATCTTTTTTTCAAGGAAAATTCCCATTTAACATAAGGTGTGATGGGACAAAAACCTCATTCCTAAGCAAAATCAAACTGTACATAAAAAACTGTGCATTATCAAGTCCTTCATGAACTATTCTTGGGATGGAAATTGAATTGTGAGGGTCACCCTTGTGGGAATCCTCATCTCTCTAACTATTTCATAGGAAATTTCTGATGTGATGAAGGCGGTTCTATTGCTCTCTGGCTTGGTGGAGCTCTCACCTTGATCTACTGGAGCTTTCTCTTTAGCATTTTTCTCATTTTCTTTTTTAGATGAGCTCTTTTGTTCTTCTCCAATAGGTCCTTCATTTTCCTCTCGGGAGACAAAAGCTTCTCCCCATCCCCATGATGACTCTTCATAGGTTGGTTGCTCTTCTCCTTTTTTCTCTTCTTTGGAGCAATCTTGATATTGCCCCCAAACATTGGAATCTATATCAAAACCTCTAGTGAGGAAAGAAAATTCATCGGACAACCAAGCCATAAAAGAACACTCTTTTGGAGCTCCACAAGATCTAGCCTTTAGGTAAGCCCTCAATACATGCTCAGGGCAACATCCCATCACATATGGAATAAAGGCTTTCTCATTGCTCTCTCAAACTCCATCTCCCTCTTTCAAATTAGCTCTTTCTTACTCTCCCTACTTAACTTGAATTGAAAGATGATGAAATTTTAGGTAAGTTGACCCTCTTTTTATAGGTGCTAGAAATTTAAACTTCCCCCCAAGAATCTTCAACTAAGTTTCCTCCTTTTTGGGCATTCTAACCATTTGTCACAATCCTCACCAAGTAATGGATGAGTCACCTTCTCCACTTTTTGCAATTGTAGAATTCCACTTGTTTCACTTGTAGGCTTCCACTTTCCTCACTTGAAGGAAAATTATTTTCTAATCTAAATAAAGCATAATTAAACATATTAATTGACACTATACTCCTATTAATATTATACCTAATAGTATATACATGTATTATTTTGTGTAATGACATCTTCAAGCTGTATGCAATTGTCCCAAATAATGTTTTATATAAAAAAAATTATTTGGAAATTGCAATTCCACGCTATCCAAAGTTGATAATCTGTAAGTATCCTCTGACAATTACTTTATAATTTGAAAGGGACCAATCCATGTTGGGATAAACTTATTTGATTTCTTCATATTCCATAATAGGACAAGGTTCCCTATCTTGAAAGTTCTTTTCAAAGCTTTCCTATCAAACCATCTTTTAACTTGAAAGGTATTTTGTAACAAATTATCCCTTGCTTTATCTACTTCAGCTTCTCTTTTAATAAGTAAAGTCATGAAACTTCTATCTTTATCAATTTTTTTGCTATATCTTTGTACAAATTCAGAAGCTGAGATTACAATCTTGTTTTTAATTCTTGCTAGCAAACCATAGACTAAGTTATATGGTGATGTCCCAATAGCTTTCTTGAATCTAATTCGATTTGACCATAATGCGGATTGTAGATAATCGATACAATTTCCTGGATTCCCATCCATCGATTTCTTGATATAAATGATAAGCTTTTTATTGGTGGATTCTGCTAAGCCATTTCCTTGAGGATAATAATTTGATGAGGAAAATAAGAAAATATATTTTTCAGATGCCCATATGATAAACTCTTCGGATTTGAAGGCGGGTCCATTGTCTGACACTAACACTTCAGGTAGACCAAATCTATTTAGAATATGGTCTTCTAGAAACTTAATTACATTTGATGCTGAACTTCCTCTTAGAGCCTTTGCTTCAGACCATTTAGTGAAATAATCAGTAGCTATGAAAATAAACTTATGTCCAGCTCTTGAAGGAGTAATTTTACCAATAAAATCCAAACCCCATTGCTGAAATGGTCTATCTGCAACTACTGGCTTTAAAGGGGCTCTAGCC
>MNCI01033474.1:2695930-2729788 GCA_015680685.1 Gnetum montanum
AGCATGGCTAGAATTAATAAATGGAAGGTTTAGATCCAAGCATTTTGAAAACTTTGGAGTCTAGTAATATCCAAACCACTAGGTGTATTTTGATGTGGTAATAGGAATATACCCAAATTGGGGTTCACACACTTGATTGCAGTAGGGATAGTGGTGCAGATTATAAGATGTGATCATGTGATAAGGAGTTGACCCACTATGGCACCCATGACTGTAAGATGGTATGCAAGGATCGACATGTCTCCCCATGAGGCTATATTCATTGGGCCCCATGGTTGTTGGAGTATTGATTGGTGGCCCTGATAAGGTAATATGAGGCGTTGGGTTCAAAGAGGAAGCTGCACCATAGTGTTGGACTTCTGCTAAGTTGGAAGATGTAGTGGTTTCTAAACTATGGTCTCCCTTTCTAAATTCACATCTAAATAAGGGACACCTATGATGTTGTGGAGGATTACCACTGCTATTGACAATAGAAGCATAAGTAACGTTCATGGGTTAATGCTGTGATGCAAATCATTTAGGTACAACTAGTGGTGATGTAGAAGGAGGTGAAGGATGAGCATTTTAAAATTGAGAAGAAGTGTAAGGTACCCATGGTGGTGGTCCTATTGGTGAGGTTGATAGTATTGAGGAGAATAATAATAATAAGGCAAGATAGAGGATGTTGACCCAATTGGGGAAATAGGATGTTGAACTTGATAAGCACTTAGGTTCAGATGGTATGAAGGGTGTAACTAGTTTAGGGATGACCTCCCCCATGACTGGGATTGTTGCCAATGTGATTCAACATAGTATTTTTGTACAAACTCTAGAAGTAACATTCTTCCCCAATGCTCATGTAAATGTGACAAGATTGGACATTGGCCCTTGGGGTGATCATGCAGGAAAATATTACACTGGTACATACAATTGGAAATTAAGTTCTTATTCTTTTCAACCTTTCTTTTCAATTGCGTAAAGGTGTTTTATCCTATTTCATGTGTTTCCATAACTCTATCTCCAATAATGTTGGCATATTCTCCACATTTTTCATGTATCCATTCCATCATCCTATTGATCTTTGCCTCAACTTCATCCAATGATTGTAGTACTAGCAAAGATGCTTCCACCTCCTTGTAGTGAGTTGATTTATCCTCTTCATAATCATGGGCCCTTGTTGATTTTTGGGCTTGTTGAGATTTTTTAGCATTATCCCATTAGCCATTTCTCCTTCTTCTTTTGCTACCCACTTGATAAGATCTTGGAATTGATGGTTTCATAGTTCATATAGTTGACATCAGGCATACATCCCTAGGGTCTTCCTTGTTTCATTACGGAGCCCATCTATAATGTGATACATTAGCCTTTCCTCGAAGAATCCATGGCCTTGGCATTCATTTAATAGAGAATAGTATCTTTCTAAGGCCATGTCCAAGGGTTCATGTTGCTCTTGTTTCCATTCTTGGATTTTTCTCCTCAAGGTAGACACTCTTGCACAAGTTTGATATCATTCAGTAAAGAGTTCTACCATTGTTAGCCAACATCAAATTGATTTTGGTTTTAATGACCTATACCATACTTTTGCTTGGCCAATGAGTGTCATAGGAAAGAGCTTAAGTTTTTTCCACCTATTATCGATAGTGTTTCATACACAGGCATCATAGAAGTCTTGTAGATGATGTTGTCAATTTGAATCATAGCCTCCTACAAACTTGGGAAAGTTTCTTAAATCAAGCATAGGTAGAAAAATTTCTTTGTGATGCCTGCAGGGTATTCGAATTACCTCTTGTATAGGCATTAGGCTCTTAGTGGCAAGCAAGGGTTCATCATCACTAAGTAGGTTGTGAGTTTGTGAGTTGAGATGATGTTGTCCTCGTTCATGTTGGTGTTATTGATTTTCTGTGTAAGCTTGATTTTTAGTTCTATGCCAATCCCTTGAAATATGGTCATTCATGTCACAATCTGACATTGAAGGAGTAGAGGAAGAGAGGGAACTGTAAAACCCATTATGACTTTTGTAAGTCTTCCAGTCATCCCCAAATAAGTTCTTGTTAGTTATCGAGAAGGTCCTAGGCCTT
This sequence comes from Gnetum montanum, assembly GCA_015680685.1. NCBI lineage: Eukaryota > Viridiplantae > Streptophyta > Gnetopsida > Gnetales > Gnetaceae > Gnetum > Gnetum montanum. Next base: position 2,697,988 of record MNCI01033474.1, read on the forward strand.
TTGGGCCTCCTTGTTCTATGGGATGTCTCATCCTTACTAGAGGTGTCAAAGTTGGATAACAAAAGTCTTTGAGTATCATTGGGGTGTTCATGAATGTAGGGGATGCTTACATAAGATTCAGTACTCCAAACTTTATCTTCATCATCATATAATTTGTTGGTTCTCCAATGAATTTCCTTACTCGTTGTTGCGTTGTCAGAGTCTTGTGAGAGAGACATGGTTGTAAATTTTTGTGTGATATAATTGCAATTTAATTTAATTTCTTTTCTAAAGGATATATCATTAATACTTGTTACAGCGATCTTTTATGATATAACTAATCTAGATAACTAGCACCATCCCCGACAATGGTGCCAATGATGAGTGACAAGGTACCCCTACACTCAACCATACGAATACGAGTGATTCACACACAATAAAGGTGTTGTACAATTACAATCATCACACTATAGGCATGCACTAGGGGAAAAGAGTTGAGAGGAAAAAATGACAAAAAGACTCTACTCTAACACTAAAACTAACCTATTGACTTTCCCGTGCACCCCATTGTGTATTTATAGGCTCACACAGGAACCACAATATCGTGGATGTGATATCATGGGTCCGATATTGGGACTCATCAAATATTAGGGGTCCGATAACCAAGGTTCAATAATAGGGGTCCGATATCAACACTTGGTTAATAAGGGTCTGATATCAACACCTAGTTAACAAGGGTCTAATATCAGCACCTAACAAACCACAATTCATCAATAAGTGTTTTCCATCCTTTTGTTTTACAATTTTTTGTCAATTTCTTATTTCTTGATATAATTTTTTCTTATTCCTTTCAACTTTTTATATATTTTTATTTTCATTTTCTTTGTTATGTAATCTCGTTTGTGAATAAAATGAGCATGTAGCCCATTGAGGTGAGGTTTTCTCTATGTTGTCAAGTCATAAGGTACTGATTACTTAGATAGTCAGATCACATCATGCATCCACTCATCCATTAATAAGAAACTCTTACTATGGTCATAATGATATTATTTTTTTCCATCATCCAACCTATAAATAAATTCATAATCATTATTCCTACATAGAAAATGAAGAACCAAGGGGGAATGTAAAGGGTGTGACATCAAGGAGATTTGTGGATTCTCTTTGGCAACTTCTATATGTTCTATCATGTTGCTTTGGTTGTAATTATATCCTTGTATATCTAACAAAAAATGGAAGTAAGAGTACCATAGAAAGGTACTAAATAAATTTCTAATGATCCCACTAGAAATACATGTACCCATGCCTAAAGGTTGTTGGCATCTCAAACTTCCAAAAAAAAATGTGCCATACATCCACTTCGTCCTTGGACAAAATGCCAAGTGATGTTACTCCTTGCAACTATGATAGTCTTATAGTCATCAACTAAAGTGATGAAATAATGTGATGTTATTGAAATGTGGTTTGAATCTTGGAAAGAAGGGCTAATGATTATTTAACCATTAATAACACATAAGGATTCATTATGTCTTGGGTAAGATACCTCATGTCCCAATTTCTACAATCCTTTCTATAGTTCATCTCACCTCACTATCCATGTGATCCTAGCTTGTGGTTTTGTGTAGCATAGAGTTATTACCTCAAATTGGTGGTTTTCACATGTGTGTTTTGTTGCACAGATATGCATTGCATTTAGTGCCTATGGACATTTTTTGGTGTGGTTACACAAGGGCATTATAGGTTGGAGCTTGCTTTGGGGAGAACCCGCTTATGTAACTTTTGTGACTTGTACTTGTTTAACACAACCACATCATTATTTACCTTCCAAACACTTAATTTTTAGATTTCATCATTTCCCTTATCATGTAATTGATCTATACATAACATCAATTTAGCACCATTTTTTCTTGTACCTTCCAAAGCTTTTAACGTCAATGAATCCATCTCCAACCACTTTCGATGCCTAAATCTAATTTCCTACTTACCCCAGAACTACAAACCTAACCTCAAACCTTCCAACCAATCATAGAGCTTCATTTCTCATGCTCCATACCCTCATTTAATGCACATTCATGAACCTTGATATTGATTACCTGATATCAGGTTGGCCTCGACGTCAGATACTCAATTTCGGGTCTCACAAAACCTATATATATGATCTTCGTAGTGCCCAAACTTCATTCTTATCATATGCAACTAGGGGAGTTATTTAAATTTTCTCTCACAAGTCAAAGCCCTATGTAACCAACTACAACTTACAATATTTTGCTCTCTACCACTCCAATTTCCATGCTGTCTAAACCTATCTAAACCTAGTGTGCTCAAGTTAGTCGTGGGAGGGTGGGGGATGGTACTTGTGTAAGAAGCTTGAAATCAATTTTCTGAAATTTGCTATCACTTATAGGATATTATAAGGATAAGAGTGTTAAAAACCTTAAGTTTCATAATGAACAATCAATTGCATTAATGCTAAAAATCTTAATTTTTCCACCCAAGGGACCATAACCATCATAACAAGCCACACATAAGTCAAAAGGAACCAACTATGTAAGGTCGTACGAAGAGATCGATACTTTTTGGGAATTTTTCTAAAAATGTTTCTAACTTTTTAATCATATGAACTACCAAAATTAATGAAAATAAGGTCATGACTAAGGTATACACCTATTTAGGATACATAACAACACCTTAATAACATCTAATCTTTGAGTGATTATAGATGGCCTCAAAAAGAGGAGTGTAAGGAGAACCTTTACAGCAAGCAGCCAATCACCCATGAGGTGGTCAAGGCTAGCAAGGTGAGTAGGCATAGCACAAAGAATAGGAAGCCTAATTATTCAGTATCCATCAAAAGGCTCCTGTTACTAGAAAATCGATCTAAGGAGAGGTTGTAGAACCCCAAGCTCCTACACAGGGACAACATCTCACATTTTCTATGGAATTCCTTAAAGAAATTTAAGAAAAATCTATGCTAACCATGGTCATTATGAAGATGAACTTCGGCCCATTTATGGAGTTTTTTCTAGAAGCAATTCAGACACAACTTCTGGCATCATCTCTATGACCTATTCTTTTAGATAGTGGTGATTGGTATCTTGGTGAAACATATCAATTCTAGCACAACAAAGATGAAGGCATTACTATTAACATCTATAGAGTCAATGTCTCATTCTCAATGAAAGTAATCACAGAAGCTTTAAATCTGCCAAATGAAGGGACTAAGTTAGCTCATCTGTCCACAAGATCTTACCCCAACACTAGAAACCTATGGTTGAGGTAGGCATATGGCAAGGATAATAAAACATACAATGAATTGACTCTAGAAGACAGGACATACTTCAAAATAGGCACATATCATCTCTTTCAAACCAAGGGACTTAATAGGATTTCAACCTATGTAGATAGGAGAAGTACCATCCTAATGGGAAAATACATAGCCAATTAATGAATCATCATTTTCTAGTGGTCGTGATGTTGGGTATGGGATGTCAAGGCCACAATGTTGCACACATAACAGTAGGGTCTAGATCTAACATCAGGTATCTAATGTTAGGGCATATATCTTGGCCTATAAATATAGTGCCTAAGCTCTAGTTTTTGGCATAGTTTTCAAGATATTTTTTAGTTAGAGTAGCAGAGCTCCTGTAGTTTGTTTTCTCTAGAGTTAGAATATTTTTTTAATGCCTACAGTGTGATGTTTATAATCATATAACACATTTGTTCGAGTGTAATGTACTTGGACATGTTTCAAGACTAGCAATAAAGATCAAGATTACTCCCATCATTGTAGCATCTACTAAGATTATTGTTGCTTTTAATTATGAATTATTTATTGCTTCCTTTAGTTAAATATTTTCATTTATTGCTATTTACTATTCTTGTTATTTAGTGGAATGTGTATGCCTTAATCATGAATATTTAAGTGTAGATACTTAGTAATCCAAAAGTGTATTGTTTGGCACAACTAGTGACATATACTTGGCAATCCTAGAAGTAGTCTCACAAAGTCCAAGATGTGTATGGATGATTAAGTGTGGATACTCATCACACATAGGCTAGTTATATTTTTACTTTCTATTGTCCATTGGTTTAAATTAATTTATCTCTTTACCATTCTCAAGAGTAGCATAGAATTAGAAACAACATCATATGCCACACTTTGGACTAAATCATACATGACATAGCTACCACTAGTCCAAGTGGAAAGATAGCAAACTGTGATCAAAGCATATCGATCTAGATGCCACAATTAGTTCCATCTATGGAATTCAACCGAATAATGCATGAACACTTGTGATTTGTATGGTCGAGCATAGGGGTACCTCGCTACTCATCACCAACCTTTCCTAGTTATACTACATAGAGATTTAGAGGAAATTCAAAGAGAAAAAGGTAGGGAGGCCAACACTTTCATTTTCTTGCCTAATCAAAAAGCTATGAAAACATGCTAGAATCCTAGGGCACACAAATGACATCCCCAAGAAGGATCAAAACACCTCCTTCACTGAATTACTTAAACCATAAACACCAATGAAAGACCTTGGTGAAGAACTAAAACTAGAGAAGGAAGTAGAACTAGAAAATGAAGCTGAAAAGAAGCTTGAATAGCATCATGAAACACAAGCTCTTCTGTTGGTGACCGTTTGGGACGTGACCTCCAACGAGTATCCTCGAACAGGATTTAGGTGCCTGCTGGTCTCTGGAAATCCCAAGGCCCAGATACCTCCAAATAAACTCAATAGCTAATGTGAGTATGTGTGTGTGCTATTGCGACGTGCAGTTGTGAAAAATGAAAAGATTGCGTTATGTGTAAACTATAGATGACTTATCTTAAAGAGATTCAGCCAACTTTTCCAAGTACTGTGAGTTGTTGAGAGTTTCTATTTTGTTCAATTGCCTAATCTACGCGGTCCTTATAATACCTACTTGTAACAAATAAAATTTTCTAAAAACATTTGAGCACAACTCTGCGAATCTACTTCTAATTTTCCTCAGAGAAAGAGATAGTTCCACAAGAAAACTAGAAATAGAGCAAGATTCGATGGAAATAGACAGAAAAGAAAGTAGATTTGTGTAGACCTCAAATATTTAAACAAGGTAAAATGACATGAGTAAACACTTCGCAATAAAGCTATCTCAAATTTAATAACTAAAAATTGTTCAAACTTCCAAGGCTCAAATAAGAAATTTCTTCAAGACAATCCTACTATGCTACCAGAAAATTGCTGCATAAACTATCACGTACGAGACTCCATTNTGGCACGACTACAAGCAGAGGCTCTCTTAAAAAAATCTCAATAGTAGTTCTTATATGTTGCGCAATAATAAAATTTACTACTAAAATGCTCTTAAGGCTTTTAAACACAAGCGCTTCTATGGAAAAATTTTAATAGAAATTTTCTATCGGGCAACAAGAACAATAAGAGTAATCTAAAAATCCCAAAATTACTTGCCAAGGATGATACTATCTAAACCACTAGCTAAAAAATTTAAACAAAATAAAAATAAAACATAACTCACAGGACTATGACAAAGAGGCTGAAATCTTTTCTTTAACCAGTCATCTTACAAGAAATCTTTCACAATTTCTTCTTTACAATTTCTCTTCTCCCAAGACTCAAAGTGTGTCTCCAAGTGAGAGCCCAAGAGCTACCTAGTAGCCTTCCCAAGTGTGATCCCCCCTTGTGATATATCTTCTTCTTACCCCTGAAGCCTTTTTATAGGGTTCAAAGGTAGGTAGGTAAGTTACAAAATATCTTCAGTGGTTATAACCACCATAGAGATAAAAAAGCTACAATGGACAAGTGTCATCATTCAGTTGCCAAGTGTATTCATTCAGTTTCCAAGTGTCTTCATTCAGTTGCCAAGTGGCCTCATTTAATTACCAAGTGGTCGCCATGGAGATAAAAAAGCTGTAGTTGACAAGTGGCCCATTTAGTTGACAAGTGGCCATTGTGGAGATAAAGAGGTTGTAGTTGACAAGTGGCCTTGGTGGTGGTTATAACCACCATTTCAATTGACAATTATTCAATTCACATGGGACTTTGAATAATTGTTGCAAAAATTCCCTCTTTAAATCATAAAATATTTTATTTAAATCATAGTAATAGAGATAGTAACCATGGAGTTGTTGCATACACGGATAGGTTAATATATAAATATATATGTACGTGTGTAATATTTGTCCATCTTTTTATGCTTGGGACCCATGATTTGCTTCCTGCCTACCATCAACCTCTGTCAATGACTTGAACGATTCTCTCTCTGTATCAGTCACAATAAGGATCCAAGCATAATCATGTATGCAACGCCAATCTGTCAATCTATCAATGACTACTCATCACAAGTTGATCAAAAGTGACTCCTCATCTGCACTGCAACGTCATCATGAAAATATTACAAAACTAGAACCTGTTGAAAAGGATGAAGATTGGGGAAAAAGTATAGCAGAAAAGCAAAGTTCAATCAAAACGGGTCAATCATTGTGTGAAGCATCGGTTGGATCCTTTCTTGAGAGGCACGTTCATGTTGGTCTCCATCGTAGGGACGATGATCTTAGTACTGGTGAGTGTAGCGTGGTTGGACTTTTCATCCCCTCCTCTATTCTACTAGGCTGCCATGACCTTCTGCTTAATGATGTAATAGATTTCTGTGAGAGCGCACAGGAACACCTCCTCTATGTTAATGGCTTCCAAGGTTGACATCTCGAAGAAGAGTAGACCCTCCTTCTGTGAAAATTCCTATGCATCCTCCTCAGGTACATCATGTTCATTAAGTCTCTATACAGCACTACTGTTGAATAAATACCCACATTTCATTTGGCATGCTATCCCCTCAGGAGAATTGTTGCAGGTTTCTATCCAACCCATATAGGATGCACATTCACAATTACTTATGCAGCGAAACAACTCCATTCAGTACTATTTTCTTCAAACTTGTAAACATGTCGTACTTCATATGTATAAAACAAATTATGGCTTACATGCTACGTTCCTCAAAAGCCTCTGGAACTCAGCCAAGCTTATCTTTCCATTAGTATCAATATCAGCTTCCTCTTAAAGAGGCTCAATAGATCACTTTAATCCAGTATGCATTCTAAGTTCTTTAGGAGTAATGTATCCATCATTATCCAAATCAAATCTTTGAAATGCAGCTTTGTAGCATTGCTGCCATTTCTCAGAATCATGCTCCTCCAGTTGATGAACATGAAGGTGGCAGCTACAAATTCTTCAGAATCAAAAAGCCCATCTCTGTTGCTGTTCATTTGGACATAAATTCATCATTGAATTTTTTTAAAGGCTTCCATGATCTGTAGCATCTCTTCTTCTAGTAGCAAGATCGTTGTTTGTAAAGGAAACACTCCTTTTTGACCAATACCTGAACCCAGAACAATTGAGATTCTAGTTGCTTCCAACAATTTGAGACAATAAAATAGGTTGGGAACCTTTCCAGCTTGCTTAGCAACGATAATAGCTTTCGGTGGCAACCAAGTGTTCGAATTTAGGTAAAAGCCTCTTCACTTGACATTCTTTTGACACGTTGCACCAAACTTAGTGTTCACTCCACGTTCGACATTAGAAGCCTGAATTCTAGCTCAGGTTAAACACACACATATATCATATCTGTGAAGAAACATACAAATTTTACCAGATAGATTGGATCAATCATTTTTACCAACCTATCATATCATGCTGATGGGAACTACCCATCTCAGGAAGAATTACTCAGACTAGTGCTTAGAACAATCAAAGGGCATTTTGCCCTAGAATACTCTGGAGCACTGTTACCATAGAATTCAAGATATGCATAAAGACCTGGTGCTCTGGTCTTGGAGTATAGGTAGCTATTCCAGAGATTGGTGCAGATATTGCATAGCTTTGGCTCTGCCAAGTACAATCTTCACATGACAAGTCCAATTCCAAATCAATTCCTGGCTACCGTCATCACCACCATGTAAGTGTTCTACAAATTCCCTTTTTCCAGCATTCACAATTGCAATGTCATCATCCCTTGATTTTCAAAACATTCAATTCAGTAACATGGGTAGCTGCAAAAAGAACATTGTATTGCATCCTCTTGAATGTCATTTCTATTCCAACTTCATGGCTAGTTAATTGTACTAGAATTCTTCACTAAAAAGAGAATAATCCTCCTTGAATAGTTTTAGTTCATTAGGATTCTGTACCTCACCATTTGCAAATAAGTCCACCTGTTCCATGAAATGACCAAAATGTGCCAACATCTTCCACTACCACCACAACACTCAGTTGGGGGAGCAGAGAGGAATCAAGCCTCTTTAGAGTTCCAAACAAGGTGCAGTCGACTATTTTAGTTGATTCGACAAGAGGATAGGTGTCCTTGCTATTAGGAGGAGAATCCTAGTGGTCCAAAAAAGTTTCTAGTAATGTTGCATCCTTCCAAGTGATGCTTGAAATAGGAGAAGGTGTCATAGTAGTGGTAATGCAGCATTAGGATGTGGCATGTGCAATAGAAGTAATAATAGATCATATCAAAGAATTGTTCAATGTGTCTATTGTGCCCCTATTAGATTTGATTGGGACCAAAGATGCACAAATGCTCACTAGGACTTTCAGGACTTCTATGGAACATGAGGATGTGTTAGATTAACTACTGTAGATAAGGCAAGTGATGACTACCTTGTTTGACATCCCCAGTGATGTCACTATAGCACAGTTAGACCTCATAGCCACCAAAGGAAAGCTGGTTAGGTTGGAACATGTGGAAGCAGAGGTTCAATGTTTGCAAAAAGAGTTGACCACTAAAACACCACAAAACTTTTAGCAACACCTCCAGAAAACTTCAGAGCCTCTGAAATGGCTTCAAGCAGCCCACCCTGGAGCAAGCAAGGTTCCTCTAGGGTCCACAGATCACGACTGCAAGTCTCGGTGTCAAGAATCATCAGTTTCAAGGTCAAAAAGTGCAATTTTGGCTAAGCACAATGTGCTTTGCTTACACTACACAGCGTAAGGATTAGCATCACCAACTTTTGAGGCCTCGAAGCTGAGTCAAAACAGGCCGAAATCAAGCACAAGAACCCCCCATGACCTTCACCAAGGTTGCCAGTAGCTTCCAGCCTCCAAAAATCAAAATTTGGGCCTTAAATGAGATGTTTTCAGTTGATTATGCTGGGGCTACATTTTCTTATGCTGCATAGCGTAAGGATGCGTAAATCACTATTCATAGCGTACTATTCATCGCATGAACACTATTCATAGCATAAACACTATTCATCGCGTAAACACTATTCATTTGCGTAAACACTATTCACAGCATAAACACTATTCATCCATGTAAACACTATTCATCCATAGAAAATTCTCAGCATCACCAACTTTCAGAAAATTCCAAAAAAATTTCAGAAAATGGCAGAAAATTCTCAGCATCAGCAACTTCCAAAAAATTTCAGAAAATTCCAGAAAATTCTTAACATCAGAAAAATTGCAGAAAATTCTCAACATCAACAACTTCCAGAAAATTCCAGAAAAACTCAGGAACAAAGAAGTTTTAAGCAAGACAGGTCGAATTTCCCTTGTACATTTTATTGTAAATCTTTATTTGTGGGATAGTCAGGCCCTCATGGTCTAAATTAAATGTACTTTCATGGGCTTGAATAACCCATAAATTGTAAAATGTGATGCACCTGGTCAAGAACATAGCTTACCGACACACATCCAACTCTCGCTAGCACACATCCAACCCGAACACAACTGTCCATTGGATACATGTCACTAGATCCACTTTCCTTTCATCTTCTAGCCGTTGATTCCATTTTAGAAATTCTGTGCCAGAGCCCGGCCCAACCCTATAAATACCCTGTCAATTCACATGAATAAAGGAGAGGCAAAAATTACAGAGATTGGAAATTCTGAGAAAGGATAGAACCTGTAATCCTTGGGCGCTCGGCACACCTAACTGTTGGCATCCAAGAATTTCTTAGGTTCATCACATCACATCATCACATCATCACTTCAGACATCATTCTAGGGCTTAGTGCTTGACCTACCATCCACACGTGCAGTTACACTTTGACCAGTGCATACCTTTTTATTAAACAATACAATATAGTTCATTGCCTCCTATTTACATTATTTACTTTGGTTTATGCTTTGTTTACAATATAGCTCTGTTTACCCTTTATTTACAATTTAGTCTCTGTTTACGCTCTACTCTCTGTTTACATTTTGTGTCGCTATTTGCATTCTATTTACACTATTTATGAGAACCCCAATGCTAGCCATAGTTTACGATCAGGGAAGTCCTTGGTTGATTTGTGTGCAGACCATCCAAGGTACTCTACCTTCATTTACTTTTCCAGCTTGCCCTTGAGCGAAGGCAAAGTTAGCTAGCTGGCCGATGATCTCTCGGTGTCTATTTCCATTTCAGCCTTACACCGACGATTTAGGTCAGTACAGTTTTTGGCACTAGAAGGAGGGCCTGACTTGTTTTCTGTTTAATCGAAACGTTGATCATGTTACCTATTCAAACACTACCCAAATCAAGTGCTAAAACCACATGCTCACGTTGTTACAGTGTTTACACTGCTACAGTGTTCATGCTGCTACAGTGTTTACGCTGCTACAATGCCGCTATAGTGTTTTTTCAACAAATACACACAAAACACATCCGTTTCAAAGTCGAATTTATTGTAATTCACACCTAGATAAATTTTCAATGTTTACACGGTGGACACTTAGAAAAATTTTCAGTATTCATGCATTGCCTGTTGGTTTAGTTTGATTAGTTTGGTCACGTAGTGTTTGTGTCATGATGACACTGTAACTGCTTGTAATCCAACTCCATTCATCTACCCCAGTCCACTCACGCTTATCATGGAATCCTCCCAAGTCAACCTAGTAACACTACTGATTGCTGACTTTGGGGCCGAAGCTTCAAACCCTATGACTGCTACAGAATCCATAACTGTTATTGAACACATAAATCCTCAAGGCCCTACACACCAATCCCTCAAGCTACAGGGCAAAGGCCCTATTCATGCGACTCTTACACCCGAACAATATATCTTTATCTATGTCAAAATCCAAGCCAACCTACCCATTGACCGTACAGAAAGGGAAGCAAAACGAGAATATGAATTTATCCACAAAGGAGGATGTAAGTTTATCCCTTCGGCATTTGACATAATCCCACTATCTGAAAACCATCATAAACTCATATCCCAGCTTCTTATGGTTAGAAGTCAAGCCTTACAACTACCTCCCATAGAGCCTCAAGATGAAGATGATGAATTTGTAGCCCAATCTGAACATGGAGAATCATACCATACCATTATCCCCCATGCACATACAAACCCATTATTCCATCCATTCCTAGAAGAAACTATGTTTCCTTCTTCATCCACAAACACTCGAGCACCTATTCCCCATTCCATTCCTATCTTCTCTGTGCTCAATAACATTCACTCTGATGTTTCCACATCCACCCATTACATACCCTAGGTGCAAATTCATGGGGCATCATTAATTACTCCAACCCACCATGTTCAAGGTGTTACCTCACAACCTGTGGTTGGGCAATAGGTTCCACTGATAGTCTCATTTTTGAATACCATCCAACCACAACAAATGTTAGCCCAACAACCTTTCTTTCCACAAACAATGCAACAATTAAATCATTATCATTTACAATCCACTCAATCCACCAGTTTGCCTACCGTCCAAGAATGGGCAGACATACAAAAAATGATGCACTCATTGGCAGAAGAATTAAAACGCCTTAAAAAGTTCAACAATGAGGAAGTCAAGGTACTAGATTTCTATCAAGATGACCCAATTGACCTCTTAATTTCACCATTGACCTTGCCAAAAGGAGTCTCATTACCTCAATTGACCAAGTACAATGGAGAAGGGGACCCAAATGCCCACCTAGTGACATTTAGAATCAAAAGCCTTTTACTGCAAGCATGGCCCCATGTAATTTTGTGAGTGTTTGCAATGTCCTTAACCGGAAAAGCCTTAGACTGGTACCGATATTTACCCCGTAGCTCCATATCTTCTTTAGAGAATTTGTTGCGTCAGTTTGTCACCCGTTTCAAGTACAATCTAAAACCTGAAGCCACGTTAGATAGCTTGATTCAAGTTAAATAAGCACCATTAGAGCCAGTGAAGAAATTTATCCAAAGATGGAGTGCAGCCTTAAACGAACTTCATGAACCTATCCCCGAAACATATTTACTCACCATTCTTAAGTTGATCGTGAATGACTTTATTAAGTCAAAACTTTACTACCTGAAATCCTGCACATTGAGCCAAGAATTCGTGCAAATCAAAGACATAGAAGAAGCAGCACAAACAAGTAATGGCCCAGCCTACTCAACCTTTAGGAGCCAACACACAAGGAAAGATAAATCCAAATAACGGTAGCAGTAGTGACTCAGGGAAAACAACCCACTATCCCAAACAACTGTGAAAGAACCACACCTACTCATACACCTGAAAATTCCTCAAATAGAAACAACAACATAGGTCACGCCCGTACCTTCGAAAGGAAAGACCCGGCTCAATACACACCATTGCCCATGAAGCCTTCACAACTACTTGATCAACATCTAAAGGCCGGGCTAATTAAACACAAACAAATGTCTCCTATGACCTCGCAAAGACATGATCGCTTTTGCAAATTAGCCAAAAATCTAGCCTTAGTAATAGCCAATGAACCTCCCATTCCAAAAGGCTTTAGGTTGGATAGATTTTGCAAGTATCACCAATGACCTGGCTATGGAATTGATTACTGCTTTACATTGAAACAAGACATACAATGCATGATTGATAGGGGCAAAGTAGTGTTCGATGAGACAAACCCAGTGAGACCCCAAAACCAATCCATGGTGGTCTACAAGGATCCTCTCAATACTAATACCAATGATGCACCATATGTGATTAATACTATCCATATGGAAAATAGACAAGATGTTTTGCGAAGACCTTTTATGATTCAAAGGCCTTAAGAAAACACACCTACCCCAACATCTCCTCAAACTCCTTTTACCATGCGCACATCCCCCACACCATCAAAACCATTCATCATCTGCATACCTCCTTCGGTTGCCACCACAACAAACATACCATCTAAAAATCGATCCATTCCCTTTGTGATCCAAGTGCCAAAACACCTTGGCGCACAACTCGCCTCCACTTCTTGATGACCTTTGCGAGAACGTCTTGCCGATAGGATAATAAGAAAGAGCTTGGAAAAAGAAAAAAGAGAGCACATGGAGAGAGAAAACCGTGGACACAAATTAGGATTGCCAAAGCCTACACCGCTAAACATCATTCCCATGAGTCCGTCCGTTAATGAGCCTTGTACAAGTCACCAAAACAAAGATGGAGTCGCGAGTCATATCCCAAACCCAGCATCCTTAGCTACTAACGTAAAAACCCCTCCACGAGAAATATGAATGCTGGGTCAAATGGATCAAATCTCTATAGATAAGAATGTCCCAAATGGTAAAGACCTAGCAAATGCATTGACCCAGGTCACACAAACCTTAAAACAAAAGAATACTTCTTTAAGTTTGTATGACCTAGTAATGACTTCACTAGTACATCGAGAGGCTCTCGTACGGATGCTAACTTCAATTCCTGTTAGTGAGGATATTTCTATAGATGAACCATCCATTTATGCAGTATTGTCCCCACAACTTCAAGAATCAAAGACCACATTCCTAGAGTTCCACGTTAAGGACATTAAGCTAAATGAGAAAATAGGGGAAATCACCATGGCCCCTATGTTCATAATAATACAGGTTGATCATTTCAAAATACGTAGGGTGCATGTCAATGATGGTGTGGAAAAAAATGTAATACCTTTTTCTGTCATCGAAAAATTGGGACTCACTAAACAAGTACAACCCACAAAAACCTCTTTCTTGAGATCTTTCAGTGGTTTCCATGTGGGAGTGAAAGGCATGGTTACCTTAGATTTCATAGCCGGTGACCAATTTCCTACATCAGCTGAATTCATAGTGGTTGATGAAATGCTAGGGTTTAATCTAATCCTAGGACGTCCTTGGCTATCTCAACTCAAAGCCGTATCCTCACCAATCCATTAGGAGATCCACCTACCTTACGAGGGAGGTCAGATCATCATACATGGGGATACAACAACATCGATCACTTCCTCATACCTTGAGGTAGGTAAAGGGTCAGAAATTGAGTTTGTTAAGCCTAAACAAGAAACCATGAACATACATCAGAACGTGAACCCAATGTTGACTCACAATCCAACTAGCACTGAAGAAACACAAGAAGACGCAGACATAGGAGCCATTCCTACTGATGTCTCTTGGTTAGAACTACCCTTTGACATCACCGATGAAGGAGAAGGTGAATATAAAATCATACCCATACGCCTAGCCCCACATGTTAAGCTACAAAAGATCAAGAGGCAACTTAACAACTAGAACAAATGATACGAACTATCTAAAATGACGTTAAACTATGAACTGTCCGAAATGACGTTAAACTACGAACTGTCCGAAATGACGTTAAACTACGAATTGTTCAAAATGACGTTAAACTACGAATTCTCCTAAATGACGTTAAACTACGAACTTTCCGAAATGACATTAAACTACAAACAGTACGAAATGACATTAAACTACGAACTGTCCAAAATGACGTTAAATTATGAACTGTCTGAAATGACGTTAAACTACGAACTGTCCGAAATGGCGTTAAACTACGAATTGTCCGAAATGACGTGAAACTATGACACGTCCAGTATGACATTAAAACTGCCAACAAACGTCCACAATGACATTAAAACTAGCCATGGTTAGAAATGGCTAGTTCCATTTAAAAATTCTTGAAAACGTTACTACTTTTGGCCCACCATGGCATAAAACTGGTAATCCTTTCTTTAACAACAGATGCAACAGTCGATCAAGACTTTAAACTAATGCACCAAGCCTGAAATGGCTTTAAACTAGAGCCAACAAGTTACAGATTTACGAACTCTCATCATTTTACATTGAATTCTCGCTTACAGGTTACAAGTTACGATTTAGATTCTTGCACGATCGTTGCTTTCTTTTCCAAGTATTTACCTTACATCTTGCTCTACACTTTATAAATTTATGTTACATTTAGTGGCACACATATACTCTTGAAAACAAAGAAAAACAACAGAAAAAAACATGAAAAATGACAAAAATATTTACATGAAACATCAAGAAGACAAAAGAATGCAACTATTTTCAGGCCATTACATCAATCTTTATATATTCCACCAGCTTAGTTATCCTATGTTCGTTTACACTTCGTAACTCTCCTACTAAGGGAGTGTCTCTTATTTTGCTCCTGTTTTAATTGGCAGGAGTGGGCATCATGGACACCAATAACATCCTCTCAGTATTGTCTCTCAACAGACCATATGAAGAAGTAGAAAGAGCAATACACCCAGAATCATTGGATCTAAATCCATCCACCTATACCGATTTGATAGCCTCCACTCAAGAAATGTTAGACTGGCCTAAAAACGTAGCTAAAACTCTAGATCTAGAAGCTAACAATATCACTGAAGATCCTCTGGTTGAAATCCCCATTACCACAGTCAATGAAGAAGCTAGAACCTTGAAATTAAGTGCCTTACTAGATCCACAACTTGTAGGTGACATCACTCAAGTTTTAAAAGATAACTTAAAAACATTCACATGGTCATATACAGACATGCTAGGACTAGACCCCCGGATCATCCAACATAACATTATTCTTGATGAAAAATTAAACCAGTAAAGCAAAAAGCACGAAAGGTTAGACCTGAAGTGGCATTAGTAGTCCACGTTGAGATCACAAAGATTTACCAAGCCGGTTTCATCCGAGCCCTTGAATATTCCGATTGGGTATCAAACATTGTTGTAGTCCCCAAGAAGAATGGTAGTATATGCATATGTATTGATTTCTGTGACCTCAACATAGCCACTATAAAGGATGACTTTCCTCTGCCCAATATTGATCAACTTATTGACACGATAACTAGACATGCACTATTATCCTTCATGGATGGATTTTTGGGCTACAATCAAATAAGAATTAATCCAGAGCATCAACTTAGGACAACTTTTATGACACCTTGGGGGACATTTTGTTATACGATGATGCCATTTGGCCTTAAAAATGTAGGTGCTACATATCAACGAGCGATGACATACATATTTAGTAACTACATGCTCAATTTGCTCAATGATTATGTTGATGATATAGCAGTCAAGTCTAAAACAACTAAACAACATGCAAAAGATCTAGATTTAGTGCTTAAACATTCTCTCAAATATGACCTTAGGCTCAAACCAAAAAAGTGTGTCTTTAGTGTTAAAACGGGCAAAATTCTTGGTTTCCTAGTTTCCAAAACAGGGATACAGGTAGACCCCGATAAGGTTAAAGCGATAACCAATATGAAACCACCAAGAAACCTTACAGAACTACGTGGCCTCCAAGGTAGGCTGCAATTCATTAGACACTTTATCGAAAGGCTAACATATAAGTTGAGTCCCATGCAACATCTATTATAAAAGAATGTACATTTCCAATGGACTCAATAATTCCAAGAAGTGTTTGAGAACATAAAACAAGAGTTGGTCCATCTACCAACTGTTTATCCTCCACAAAGTGACAAAACTTTCTACATCTATCGTGCAACTTCTAGTTCTTCCAGCGCATCCATGCTTTGTCAAAAACATGAAGATGGGGCTGAGATCCCTGTATATTATCTAAGCCATGCTTTAATAGCCTATGAACAACGATACAATGACGTAGAAAAGTCATGCCTCACCCTCGTCTTCTCTTTGAAGAAATGGAGGCATTATCTCTTCCGTAATGAGGTTTACATCATTTGCAAGGATAATGTTCTCTGTGCCAGCACTAATAACATCTATGAGTCAAGTAGGTTAGCTAGGTGGAAAGCAATGATTGCAGAGTTTGATTTACACTATGTCACTCAATTTGCCACAAAAGGTCAAGCAATAGCCACACAACTAACCATCTCGCTGATGCACGATCAAGCAACGATAAACCCCGAATTCCCAGATGAAAATGTTAATAGTATAGACACTGTACCTAATGATTATGAGGTAATCCTCTACTTCGATGGAGCCTCAACCTCTCGAGGAGGAAGTGCTGCAGCTATTTCAACATACCCCTCTGGAGAAATCCAACCTTCTACCTACCGCTTAAACTTTTTTTGTACCAATAACGTAGCAGAATACGAAGGTCTTATTAGAGGACTTCAAGTAGCATTAACTTCGGAAATCTCACGCCTTGTAGTTTGAGGTGATTCACAATTAGTTATTAATCAAGTCACTGAAGTCTATGCATGCAAAGCTCTCCATTTGCAATCATATTGTGATTTGACTAAACATCTAGTGAGGAAACTAATAGAAGTGGATATAGAACATGTCCCTAGAAGAAAAAATATTGTCTCTGATGCACTTGCCACACTATCTTTAAACATGACACCTGAAATGTTTCATGCATTGCCTAGTTCTATAACCAGTTGTGCCAAACTTGTAATTAACACTCTAAATGAAGTACCTATAGCATCTGTTAGTACAACACAGGCAATAGAATGGTATGATGATGTAAAAGAGTATCTTCTAAAAGGAGAACCTCCACAACACTTGACAAATGCTCAAAAGTACGCCGTACAAAAACGTTCCTGCCAATACACATTAATAGGTGACATCTTATGTCGTAAATCATATGAAGGTATTCTGCTAATGTGCGTTAGTAGCATTGATGGTCAAACGATTGTAGAACAAATCCACGAAGGAATTTGTGGAGGGCACATAGCACCTAAAGCAATGGCAACGATGATTAGATGCGTAGGCTATTACTGGCCACACATGGAATACGATTGCATCTCCAAGGTTAGAACATGTGACATCTACCAAAAGCATGGTAATCTGATACATGTGCCACCTAACGAACTGCATACCACACAAATCACATGGCAGTTCCAAAAATGGGGTTTAGACTTAATTGGACCAATAACGCCGTCATCCTCAGCAAGCCATAGCTTCATTATCACTACAACTGAATATTTCACAAAGTGGGTGGAAGCTATTCCTCTTAGGAAGACCACGTCAAAACATGTTTGCACCCTTATAATGGAAAATATCATAACTCGTTTTGGTATTCCAATGACCATCATTACCAACAATGGGCCACAATTCAGCAGTGTAGATACCAAAAGCTTTTGTGAAAGTCTGGGCATTAAACATGCATTTTCTTCACCTTACTACCCACAGAGCAATGGTCAAGTAGAGGCTACAAACAAAACTATCATCATAGTGCTCAAAAAGATGCTGAATCAGAGCAAGAAATGATGGCATGAACAATTAGTCTACGCATTGTGGACTTATAGAAAGACACATCGAACATCCACAGGTAAAACTCCATATAGTCTTGTATACGGATTTGAAGCTGTTTTACCTTTAGAATTGAAGGTTCCCTCATTGTGGATAACTCTTTTTGATCTCCTCAATGAAAATCAAAATAATGAATTGCACATCGCCGACCTTGACTCGATAGAGGAGGAACGTGTACGAACACTTGATCAAATTGAATGGTACAAAAAACAACAGAGGCAAAGGCACAAGCACGATCTCCATAAATACCCGATCAAATAAGGAGATCTAGTCCTTAAGGCCACCCGAGAACATCCAGATAAATTCTCAGCCAACTGGGAAGGGCCTTATTTAGTCACCAAGGCATACAACAATGGAGCATTCAAACTTGCTGACGTGGACAGAAATGAGTTCGCCAATCCTACAAACCACTTGTACTTGAAAAGGTATTATGTTTGACAAACTTGAGGTACGTAATAGTCCTAGCATCATGACTTAAAACTGATACCATAGATTAGTCCTGGATCATGACTTAAAACTGATACCATAGAATAGTCATGGATCATGACTTAAAACTAATACCACAGAATAGTCTTGACATCATGACTTAAAACTGATACCACAGAATAGTCCTAGCATCATGACTTAAAACTGATACCACAGAATAGTCCTAGCATCATGACTTAAAACTGATACCACAGATTAGTCCTGGCATCATGATTTAAAACTGATACAACAAATTAGTCCTGGCATCATGACTTAAAACTAATACCACAGATTAGTCTTGGATCATGACTTAAAACTGATACCATAGAATAGTCATGGATCATGACTTAAAACTGATACCACAAAATAGTCCTGGCATCATGACTTAAAACTGATACCACAGAATAGTCCTAGCATCATGACTTAAAAATGATACCACAGAATAGTCCTGGATCATGACTTAAAACTGATACCATAGAATAGTCTTGGATCATGACCTAAAACTAATACCATAGAGCTCTGTTCGTTATGACACTAAACTGCTACATCCATTGGCCATGACATGAAAACTAGCATCCAGAGTCCACTAAGACTATAAACTAGCTTGCCTCTTCACAGTCCTCCATGACTATAAACTAGCAATGCATCGTCTGCTACGACGCTAAACTGGCACCGTCCAATGGGTTATGACATGAAAATAATCCACAACAGTTTGCTAAGACTATAAACTAGTAACATCATCAACGACCAGGCAAAACTTGAAAAGATGTGTCACTACAATCAACTGTTCATGTTCCACAAAGACTTGTTGCATGATTTATCTCATGGGCCCTAATGAAATTGATGTTGTTCATGATTCTGCCTACTTTTAAAATTGCATGTGGTGACTCCATTTCCTTGTTTAAAGTGTTTAGCTGACTATTTCATTTGTGGTTTTCTTGTCTTCTTGGAGTTGTGTTTGCAGGATGACACTTCTAAGGCATTCATGCATAGATGCAATTCATCATGAAGACAAGGTATCACATTTTTCTTAACGCACGTAACTAGGTTAATCAATCCGTTCATAAGTACATTCTCGACTCTTGATACATTCCCTATTCCCCATCATGATCCCTTATCCTATCCAATTATATCCCCTTAATACATTTCGCTCACCTCAAATCTCTTAATACACTGTTGCACACTATAACTTCCTAAGCAGTCGCAACGCAAAACACAGTATACAATGCATGACATAAAATGCAAGTGCTCGAGCACGAGCATAGCACAAAAAACAAGCTCTTTCAAAAAGATCGAGAAAAGAAAAAAATGATGAAAAAGGAAAAGACAAAATAAAGCAAAAACAAAAGAAAAGAAGAAACAAACAAGAAAAAGAAGAAAAAGAGAACAAAAAGGTCTAAGAGCGAAATGCACGGAAAAAGGTCTTCATGACCCCGTTGACATCATGAACAAAAGACTATTGGCCATTCTCATACAAGCCCTAGGTGAGAAGGTAATTATCTTGAAAAAATAGTTACACTTATGTCTCAAAGAGACATTGTTGCACATCATCGCGTGGCTTTGGCTGTTCACAACGGGCCCTGTAAATGCTCTTTAAGAGTCCCGTTTCTCCAAAGAACTCACATTCTATGTCTCGGTTCTGAGTCTACTGAAAACCTAGTTATTGATAAGGACCAATGACATAACTTGTTCACGAGAGAGCATTCCTCTCCCACAAATTCCAATAGCAATCATTACCCTCGACCAACTCCTGGCTTCCTCTAGTTACAACCAATCCCCTTGCTTCTTGAACTACATTTCCCCAATCCCAATCTCGTGTACTTTTGAAAATGGTGCGATGACATCTGGCCAAGGGCTGACGGTTAATGTTTGATGCTTTGTTGTTCATGGTGTTTTGCACTTCTTTATTGATGCCTCTTGGGTGGATTCCTCCAGGCGTTAACAAAGAGGGGCCAATGAAACACCACAAAAATTTTAGCAACACCTCCAGACAACTTCAGAGCCTCTGAAATAGCTTCAAGCAGCCCACCATGGAGCAAGCAAGGTCCCCCTAGGGCCCACAGATCACGATGGAAAGTCTCAGTGTCAAGAATCATCAATTTCAAGGTCAAAAAGAGCAATTTTGGCTAAGCACAATGTGCTTTGATTACACTACACAGCGTAAGGATTAGCGTCACCAACTTTTGGGGCCCCGAAACTGAGTCAAAATAGGCCAAAATCAAGCACAAGGACCCCCAATGACCTTCACCAAGGTCTCCAGCAGCTTCCAGCCTCCAGAAAATCAAAATTTGGGCCTTAAATGAGGTGTTTTCAGTTGATTATGTTGGGGCTACATTTTCTTATTCTACATAGCGTAAGGATGCGTAAATCACTATTCACAGCGTAAATCACTATTCATCACGTGAACACTATTCATAGCGTAAACACTATTCATCACGTAAATACTATTCATCACATAAACATTATTCATCCACGTAAACACTATTCATCCACGTAAACATTATTCATAGCATAAACACTATTCATCTGTGTAAATACTATTCATCCATAGAAAATTCTCAGAAAATGGCAGAAAATTCTTAGCATCAGCGACTTCCAGAAAATTTTAGAAAATTCCAAAAAATTCTCAGCATTAGAAAAATTGCAAAAACTTCTTAGCATCAACAACTTCCAAAAAATTCTAGAAAAACTCAGGAACAAAGAAGTTTTAAGCAAGACGGGTCGAATTTCCATTGTACATTTCATTGTAAATCTTTATTTGTGGGATAGTCAAGCCCTCATGGTCTAAATTAAATGTACTTTCATGGGCTTGAATAACCCATAAATTATAAAATTTGATGCACCTGGTCAAGAACGTAGCTTGCCGACACACATCCAACTCTCGCCAGCACGCATCCAACCCGAACACAACTGTCCATTGGATACATGTCACTAGATCCATTTCCCTTTCATCTCCCAGCCGTTGATTCCATTCTGGAAATTTTGTGTCGGAGCTCGGCCCAACCCTATAAATACCCTATCAATTCACATGAATAAAGGAAAGGCAAAAATTACAGAGATTGGAAATTCTGAGAGAGGACAAAACTTGTAATCCTTGGGTACTCAGCACACCTGACTATTGGCATCCAAGAATTTCTCACGTTCATCACATCACATCACTGCATCATCACTTCAGACATCATTTTGGGGCTTAGTGCATACCTTTTTATTAAACAATACAATATAGTTCATTGCCTCCTATTTACATTATTTACTTCGATTTATGCTTTGTTTACAATTTAGTCTCTGTTTACGCTCTACGCTCTGTTTACATTTCGTGTCACTGTTTGCATTCTATTTACACCGTTTACGATAACCCTAGTGCTAGCCATTGTTTACGCTAGGGGAAGTCCTTGGTTGATTTGTGTGCAGACCATCCAAGGCACTTTGCCTTCGTTTACTTTTCCAGCTTGCCCTCTGGTGAAGACAGAGTTAGTTGTGGCTTCCCAATGATCTCTCGGTGTCTGTTTCCATTCTAGCCTTACATCAACGATTTAGGTCAGTACAACCACCTTGAGAGCTTAACAATGGGATCCTACCCAATTTACTGTGCCTAACCAACTAGATCAATTCAAAATAGAGAAAATCACCAAATTAATGGAGGAAAACAAAGTTGTGGAGCAAGAAAGAAAAAGATGGTTTGAAATGCCTTTGCTATTGATGCACAATCTTATGCTCATAAAAAGGCATTGACTGCCACATAAGAAGAAAATAAATAGCTTGCAACAGAAAATTCACAGTTGATCACTATTGAAAAATAAAAGAATGTTTTGAAAGAAAGTGTTTATCAATTAAGAGAATAACTGATGATGGTCAACTAGGATATCAACAAACTGGCCCAAGAAAATAGAATCCTCTCAATGGAGGAGATCCACGCCATCCGACAAAAGTAAATGAAATAAGCATGTGACAGAATGAGGCCAAGAAGCATGAGAAGTTGAAAGAACACTTCCATGACAAAGTAGGCATGTACAAGTAAATAAATAAAAAATAAATCCATATGGCTAATGCCTACATTAGGTTCATGTCAACACAAAATCCTAAGTGGCAACCAATTCTAGATAGCTATGCACTAGTCCATCAAGTAGAAGTAAAAAATAAAGACATGCAAATTGAAGATTTGAAGGAATACATGGTGTTAGCTAACTTCAAATATGTCAACCACTTATGGTAGTTTGCAACTTGGTACGTTAAGATCAATAAAATGTTTCCATAGTTGCCATGCCCTTGGGATGTAGTAATGCTAGCACACATTGGTTCAGCAACCTAAATGGTATAGGACCCACAGAAAAAGAAAAGTTGTAGGCACTTCTCAACCATTACCAATTTCAGAAGCCTAGCGATAAAGGGAAGTGATCGATGAAGGAAACACCACCTCTAAAAACTACATGAGCATTCCTAATCTTTTGTTTTGTAATATTGTATCCAAATTTTTATAAAATACCATAGGGGCATGTAAGAGTCCATTTTTTTGTTTGTCTAAGTTAATCAATAATTCCATACCTTCCCAAAATTTTGTAAAAGAAACTTGTCCCTCATTTTATTTATCTTGACATTGAGTTTTCATTTAGTCATTAGGGTATGGTGAGTCATCATTATGTTAGCCTCAATATCAGATACCTAATATTGGGTCCCAAGAAATGATGTTGGATATCTGATATCACCTCTCCCTTGCTAGCCTATAAATACAACACTTTGGTGCATGGTTGAGGGGGAGAGAAAATAGTTTAGTTTCATTTTTTAGTTATCCTCTTCGTAGATTGTTGATTTTCAGTCTTATTATTTCCCAATGCATGCCTGTAGTGTGATGTTTGTAACTATATGACACCTTTGTTTGAGTGTGACATACTTGTACATGTTACATGACTAGAAATAAAGATCAAGATTACTTCTATCATTGCAGCATTCACTTAGATTTATTATTAGTTTGATTATTTAATTGTTTAATTATTTACTATTTTCTTTAGTTAATGCTCCCATTTATTGCTATTTACTATTTCTATCATTAAGCAAAATGAGTACAACTTAATCACAAGTGCTTAAGTGTAAGTACTTGGTAATCTTGTAGTGTATCATTTGGCAAATGCAATGATGTACGCTTGGCAATCCTAGAGGTAGCTATATGAAGTCCAAGGTGTATATAGATGATTGTAAATTGATACTTATTGCACATAGGCTACTTTAGATCCTATTTTCCATTGTTCATTAGCTTAATTAATTTACCTTTTTATTTTCATTAGGAGAAACATAGGATTAGACATCATCATATGCCTCGCTTTGGACTAAACCATACATGACAAAGCTACCACTAGTCCAAGTGGGAAGATAGCAAACTACAATTAAAGCATAATAATTTAGATGCACAACTAGTCTCATCCATAAAATTTAAGTGGATCATGCATGAATGCTTGTGATTCATATGGTTGGTCATAGAGGTACCTCATCACTATACATCCAACCATATGAATCAAAAGCATTCATGCACAATCCGATCGAATTTCGTGGATGGGACTAGTTGTGCATCTAAATTATTATGCTCTAGTCATAGTTCGCTATATTTCCACTTGAACTAGTGGTAGTTTTGTCATGTATAGTTTAGGTCAAAGCAAGGCATATTATGATGTCTAATCCTATGCTACTCCTAATGACAATGAAGAGGTAAATTAATTAAGCTAATGAATAATGAAAAATAGGATCTAAACTAGCCTACATGTGATGAGTATCCATCCCTAATCGTCTATACACATCTTGGACTTCATATAACTATAGCTAGGATTGCCATGTGTACATCACTAGGTTTACCAAATGATATCCTACTATATT
This sequence comes from Gnetum montanum, assembly GCA_015680685.1. NCBI lineage: Eukaryota > Viridiplantae > Streptophyta > Gnetopsida > Gnetales > Gnetaceae > Gnetum > Gnetum montanum. Next base: position 2,722,697 of record MNCI01033474.1, read on the forward strand.
ACTAAGTACTTACACTTAAGCACTAGTAATTAAGTCATACTCATTCTACTTAATGACAGGAATAGTAAATAGCAATAATGGAAGCATTAACTAAATAAAATAGTAAATAATTAAACAATTAAATAATCAAACCAATAGTAATTCTAGGTGAATGTTGCAATGATGGAAGTAATCTTGATCTTTATTTCTAGCCATGTAACGTGTTCAAGTACATCACACTCGAACAAAGGTGTCATATAGTTACAAACATCACACTATGGGAATGCATTGGGAAATAACAGAACTAATAATCAACAATCTACAAAGAAGCGAATTGAAAAATAAAACTAAACTATTTTCTCTCCCCCTCAACTATGCACCCAAGTGTTGTATGTATAGGCTAGCATGGGAGAGGCTATATTGGATATTCGACATCATTTCTTGGGACCTAATATTAGGTATCTGATATTGGTGTTGACACAATGATGACTCATCAAATAACTTGGAAACTTCATGTAGTTGTAATACCCCTACCATAGATAGCCCTTACTCTTTGGAATGTTTATGATTTAAATTCGTAATTTCCTGTTTGCTAGCATATGCCTTATGTTTTATTAATCTTTTTTTTTTTCAACTATGGTTTTGTGATTGAATCTATGTGCCTTGCTTTTCTATTTTCTAATTAACTTTTCTTTTCACATATTTTAATGTTTTATTTTTATTTTAATTTCTTTTTAGTATTTTTAATATCTCTATATTTTTATTATTTTTGATTATTTTTAATTTAGCATATGTGCACTATTGGAGTTTTGAGTTATCAAGTATCAAGAGTTGGATGAGTTATTAGCACATGGGGTACTACATTAGTTTATGATATGCTTTTTTGAGGTTACTTTATATTTTGCTAATTTAATATTAGTATTAATATTTTTAGTTTTAAATTTATTTTTAGCTTATGTTTTAAAGGTTCTTGAATTATCCCCTTTGTTAGTTATATTTTTGACCTTAGAGTTTGTTATTAGTTTGGGCTTAGACATAGCTATTATCTAAACCTTGGAGGTATCCATTAAATTGGTGCTAGGCACTAGCTCATGTTAGAATATTATTTTTATTTGTTTTTTGAAATTAGTTTTCTTTTCATTTTTAGTTTTTCCCAACCATGCCATATCATTGCAAGCACAACCATTACATGAGAGGGCATCCAATTACATAACTAACATTTAGGAGATAGAACCAAAGTCAAAGATCCTAACAATAGAGCTAGATCTAGATTTGCACTATCAAATAGAACCCTAGTAAGACCTTAGTTTTAGATTTTATATTAGGTTTTGTTTAGATACCATAGTTGACTAGTAGTTTTTCCTAGGGTTAGAGTGAGAGATCATAGCCATGGGAAGGTTTCTTGCTATAATGTTGTCATTTTAGGAAGGGTAAATTTAGTGCATAGTTGTATTTATGGGGTTTTAGTACTTTTTCTTCATGCACATGCATTTTGGTTAAATGTTAATTTTTATATTTAATTAATTTATTAATATTTTCTAAGTTTTGATATATTTTTGAGATTTATTATCATGCATGGGACATTAGTCAATGTTTTGATCTTGTTTCCATTCCAAAAAAATTTTGAGTTGCAAAAGTAATAATTCATGCTTTTTACCCATAAAAATATGTTGGATGATGACAACCTAGAAGACAAAGTTTCTTAACTCATTGTTTAGCCTAAGATTTAGAGGTAGTTTGGCATATCAGAGCCATGCAAGAATCTTTCTTGTAGTACTGTCAATTCTAGGTAGGATAGTTTGTTGTTTTGCTCCTTTGGGTTTCCGTATTTTGCTTAGTGCATATTCATTGGCCAGTTTCTATTCGTGTAACATTTGTTTCCTAATTTGTGTAAATTACCAAATCTATTAATTTAATATTATTTTTTACAATTCTTTTATTTCTAAAATTTGATTTCATACATGGGACGTTACTCAACGTTTTGACTACTTTTGATGTCATTTTCCACATTTTTATTTGGTAACAGTCTTCTTTTTGTCATTTTGCATATTTTTAAAATTTATTTGGACTTTAGTCTTTATTATTTTTTATAGTTGTGTTGGTTCCTATTTCAAGTAACAATATTTTTTAATCATTTTTCATTTTTTGTAATTTATTTAAAATTTAATCTTTAGCCATTATTATCTTAGAGTTTTTTTAGCCATGTTTTTGGTAATAATCTTCCATTTATCATTTTCTAGTTTTTGTAATTTATTTGGATTTTTATTTTTAATGATTATTAACTTTTGATAGTCTTTGATCTTTGTTTTTGGTAACAATCTTTTTCTATTATTTTGCACATTTTTGTAATTTATTGAAATTTTATCTTTAGCCATTATTAGCTTTTGATAGTTTTTTGATCCCTATATTTAGTAATAATCTTCTCTTCATCATTTTGCTTTTTTTTTTGTGGTAATTTTTTTTAACCTTTAATAACTTTTCATAATTTTTTAATCTCTTTTCTTGGCAATAATATTCTATTTATGATTTTGCATTTCTTGACATTTTTTCTTTATCACTCATCTTTTGGTCTTAAATTCCATTTTAGCAATTTTTTAATAATTTTTAGTAATTTTTTTGAACTCATATTTTGGTTTTGACATTATTTAGATTCATAAGCAATGCCTTACTAGCCTAAGCCTAGTTAGCAAGGTGTTACAAGACACATCTTTTCACCATCTAGGGATTGTTAGTTATATTATATTATTATATTTTGACATTTGAAAAAATTTTGACCTGAAATTTAAATTAGCAAGGCTTATGTGGCTTATCTTTATTGGTGGATTTTCTAATAATCTTTGTGGTGACTATGCATGTCATCTTCTCTTGGTAGTAAGCCAGATACTTATGCCACTTGACTTTGTTGATAAATATCATACATCTTTGTGGGTCATCTTCACTTGGTAGGGAATAAAAAATGTATAGGTTTCAAAAACTTTGTCCATGTAATGTGACATTGCATTTCTACATTGAGGGCCATCCAATGTAAATAGTTTGATCACCATTTGTCTATGAGTTGAGGTATCTTCAAGTTTTAAACTATATAAACAAGGCTTGGCTCAACCATCATTTTTGAACTACACCTCTATATATCCCCCCGCCTGCTCATGCCCCCCATGCCCCGGCCCCACCCCCTACCACCCACACCCCCCCCCCCCCCAACCCAACGTAGGTGATTAAAACCTTCACATATTATATGCAAGTCAACCTCTATGTATTCAATGGCTTAGGATATTATGTTGAAGTAATAATATGTATTGGTATGATTGGATAGTGATGTTCATCTCCACATCCATGATAAGATATATGCAAAATAAATAAACAATGCAACCCATTCATTCAAGGTATGGGGATGAATATATTACTATTAAAATGATTTATTAATGATCCCTAAACATACTACATGCTTTGCATAATGTACACCAATCAAATGCATCATCCACTTAATTACTAATTGTAAGCTTAGGTGAATTTCTTAACATAGGTTCTAGAGGGCTTATAATCATAATTCATGTGGGTTCATTTTATTGAAAGCAAATAAGTATCCGTGATCACACATATATTTTATTTCTTTTGTTTGTATAATTAAAAGAATGTAATTACTTGTAAAAAAATAGAATTAACATGTTAAAATAAGAAAAAATAAATAATATTATACTTTGCATGAAAGGAAAATCTAACTATGATAAAATATACAAAACATTCATTATGTAATAAAATACTTACTTCAATAAGACATGAAGATTTCCAAGATCTAATATCCTTATCATGCAATCAAAAGAAAGTAAATGTGTATTGATGGGACGTGATATCGCATGGGCCATGATATTGCGTACGTGATATCACGTCTTCCCCTGTCATATCGTGTACATGATATCGCAGTGTGCCGCCAAATCTATAAATAAGAGGCAACTCTTCCTTGTTTATCAATCTAGGCCTAGACCATAGCAAAACTCTCATAGTTTTTCCTCTCCAGAGATAGAATAATTTCTATGTGCCCACAGTAGGAGCTCCAAAGTGAACAGATCTTTATTCGAGCAAATATTGTACCTGAACACAAGTTTGTGTACGGAAATAAAGACGAACTTCTTGGATAAACCTTGCAGTGCATGGACTAAGCTAATTAGGACTTTACTTATTGTTATTTATTGTTTATCATTTAAATGCTTTATTAGTTAATTAAATCTCTCTCAACCCTTCTCCCATAGTTAACTGCGTTTAGTATGACCGCTTTGAGCACGTGCATTACGCTTGGTGATCCCAGTAAAGAATAGCGTTTGGTAACCAAGGTTGCATTGGTTTAGGGTGTGAACGATAAGTGGAAATGGATACTGATGCTAGGTTAATTAAGGCTTAGTTAGTTAGTTAAAGTTAGTTAATTAGTCTCTTCACCCTTCACCGCATTAGCATAGGAGATAAAGCACAAAAGACATAAAAATCATATACCTTAGACTTAATTAACCATACAACCGTGAAAAATACAAGTCTAGTAAGACAACAAATGATTAACCTTAAGTATTCCATGAGGCATGTAGAAACTTAGTCTATGGAGCTCAACCGAATTGCCTGTGTAATGCTCGTATTCATATGATTGACTGTAGGGGTACCTCGCCACTCATCATTGGCACCGTTTCTAGGGACTAAGTTGTTTGTGCGCTAAGTAGAACATAGAAAATTATTCACATCGTTGGGAGCTTAAATGAACCCTTAGGGTTAATCATATGAAAAATAACATAACAACAATCAGCACACCAAATAAGACACAATGTCTTCTTCTTCGAACAAGAGCACTTCACCACCTAGGGATAATACTAGAGACAATCGGCGGCACCAAACACATAACCAAAATTCGCCAGGTCCTCAATAATTTAGTGTGGTGTACATTCATCATGATGAATATGTACCCAACTTTACCTTTGTCTTCCATCAAGATGAACAACTGCATTAGAGATATTTGGAAGGTAACATAGTGTTACCTCCACACAAAGCCACCCCCAACATGCTCCTTCGTGCCCTTGCATGAATTGACATGTCACAATTATATGCTGAGTACGTTGTGTGTGATTACAACACAAGAGACTATCATCCCACAAAAGCGCAATGTCAATGGGATGAGTGGTGGAAGAGCTATCACACATCGTTGAAGGGCAAAGGCCCCCGTAATGCTTCACTTGTTATAAAAAAAATTAAGAATGGTGAACCTATTCTCATAGGTTCTCCACCAAATGATGTTCGTCCTCCTAACGATGGTTAGGAGGTGGTGGTTTAGAACCTATGCTCCATGATCCACAACTATGGTTTTGATCCCCATGAATACCAAGTGTTCAAGTAGGGAACACAGATACATGACAAGGGTGAGCATTCTTATTGTCATCACGATCGGGGCAAGGATCACTAAAGAGAAGGTAAGAAACATCATCATGGCGATGGTTCTCCTTCTTCTTCCCCTTCATCACATCATTCACCCTCTCCTTCCACATCAGGATGTAGTCACAAGGAGCACAAAGGTGAGGATAAGGGTAAGAAAAATGAGAGACCTCGATGAGAGAGTCGAGAGCAAGGATGAGGGCATTCTAGAGAGTCAAGGCATAGAAGGGAAAGTAGGGAACCATGTAGGCATCATAGATATCATGAGAGAGATGATCATGATGAACCCCTACTTGCCACTCGAGGTATGTTAGATATTACGGAGGTTGTGAGAATACCTACAAGGCATCAAAAAGATAGCCAGATCAAAAGACTAGATATGAATAATATCCCATTCTTCAAAGGAGGATACAAGACTGATCTGCAGAAACTTACAGGAATTCCATGATGCCTATGCCTTGAAAATATTGAAAAAGAGTGGTAGAAGTTAAAGTTGTTCCCTAGGACACTCATAAAAGAAGCAGAGAGTTGGTACTGGTCCTTAGAGCTGGAAACCATTAGGAGATGGAGTACAATGTTAGAGTTGTTCAACGATAAATACCAAATGTACTCAGAGTGTCCAACTTGTGTAAATAGATCCAAGGATGGAAGCGGGGTAATCATAAACCCTTGGATGCTACCATGGGCTGATATTATGCATTGCTACATCATTGCTAAGACACAAAACTAGGAGAACCCTTGGGACATATGCCCAAGGGAGATTATCAAAACTTAGGTCCCATGAAATTCATCGATTGTTGGAGCAAGTAGCTAAAGAAGAAGGGGAGTTACGGAAAAGAGAAAGCATGGAAAAGTATAACTGTGATCCTTTCCTCTGAAAGAAGGGAGTAAGATTCTATGATGAAGAGGATGAGTCACCACTCGAAGCGTTGGTGAATAGAAAAACCTTGTCACTTTAGAAATGGAAGTGGTGGCTAAGGTAGATTAGATACAGGACTCCTTATATAGTAGACTTGAACTTGTCCTAAAAATTGTATAGGAGTCTAAAGAGGAACGAATTAGTGACCATGGCAAGAAAAAGTGGAGAGATTCAGGTCATGCACGTGACAAGGGTAAGGGAAAAATGACTATCACTGATGAGGATGTGGATTCAGATACAGACAATGACAGTGGATGTGAGATCTACCAATATGACCATCCTAAGGGATGTTACCCAATAATCTCACATCTACAAGACTCTAGGGTGTATGCACTCAACCCAAGACTTAACAAATGGCAAGCACCCCATCGGTTGCCTTACCCCCAAGGTAACCCAAGGCAGTTCCACCAACCATTAACATATTATCCAAGTGGAACTCTACCACAACCTATTGGGCAACACCAGTAGTGGCAACAACCACAGTCATGGGGGATGCCACTGCCTAGACAACAATACCCTTACCGACAACTAGACCCGTATGGCTACCACGTGTAGCAGCCGGTTTCTCCAAGTGACTCTGATGAGTGGCGAGGTAACCCTACACTCAACCATACAAATACGAGCCTGTACACATGATCCGGTCGAACTTTGTAGACTAAATGTCTTAACGCCACAAGAAACACTTGGGGTTAATCGTTCGTTGTCTTCCCAGGCTTGCTTGTATGTGTCACGGTGTATGGTTAAGCAAGTCTGAGGTATATGATTTTTTTGGTATTTTTCAGTTTATC
>MNCI01033474.1:2733887-2761051 GCA_015680685.1 Gnetum montanum
AAGCTTGTTTCTATTCTTGAGTCTAAGGAATCCCACATTTGGTCTACCTTAGCCGATACCTCGGTTGTTAACTTTTGGATCGGCACGGCTTTCTGGTTCACCAACTCTTCGAGTGGTGACTCATCCTCCTCATCACAGAACTTCACTCCCTTCTTGCGAAGGGAGGGATCGCGGTTGTATTCTTCCACACTTTCTCTCTTACGTAGCTCGTCCTCTTCTTGTGCTACTTGTTCCAACAAGCTTTCAACTTCATGGGCTCTTAGTTGGGAAAGTCTCCCTTGGGCGTAAGTCCCAAGAGTTCTTCTCATTTCATTTTGTAGCCCATCCACGATGTCGCGAAGTTGATCCCGCTTAGCGTACCCATGGCCCGGGCAACGATGTAGCAGTGTATAGTAATGGGCCATGGCAGCATCCAAGGGTTCATNCAATTCAAGCATCATACTCCACCTCCTGATGGTTTCCGATTCTAAGGACCGGTACCAGCTCTCTACTTCTTTGATGAGTGTCCTTGGGAACAACTTGAGTTTCTGCCACTCATTATCAATGTTCTACAAGGCACAGGCATCATGGAATGCCTGTAAATGATGTTGAGGATCAGCGTTGTATCCCCCTTCAAAATGTGGGATATTATTTATGTCCAAACGCTTGATCCTACTGTCTTTTAAGTGCCTTGTGGGGATCCTAACTACCTCTCTAATGTCTAGCATGCTTTCGGTTGCAAGTAGGGTTTCATCATGATCATCTCTATCATGATGTCTGTGATGTCTACGTGGTGGTTCCCTACTCTCCCTACGTCCTTGCCCTTGTCCTAACTCCTCTCGACCTTCCTGTCGAGGTATTTCATCTTCCCTTTTACTTTTATCCTCCCCTTTATGCTCATGGTGGCTACACCCGGATGTGGAAGGAGAGTGTGAATGGTGAGATGAAGGAGAAGAAGAATGGGATCCATCACCATGGTGATGTTTCTTACCTTCTCTTCGACTGCTTTGACCCCGATCATTGTAACGATCCAAGTGTCTGTCCTTAGTGTGAGTGGTTGTTCCTGCCGTGAACAGTTGGAGCTCACGGGGATCAGAGCCTGGAATATGTATCGTTGATCGATGGCCCTGATGCCTTACCTCTTCACCAGAGTAAGGAGGAGGAACATCATTTTCTAAGAAACCCATTGTGAGGGGTTCCTCGTCTCCTATTTCACTAATGACATGGGGGACCTTGCCCTTCAATAATGAATGTTGGCTCTCCTGCCTTTCGTCCCGAATACATTGGGCATTTGTGGGATGATAATCCCTTGTGTCAAAATCATCCAGAACGTATTCCACAAACAGTTCTTGTATGCCAATCTGTGCCAAGGCATGGAAAAGCATGTTGGGAACTGATTGATCTAGGGGTAACATAATGTTACCTTGCATATCTCTCCACCGCAGTTGATTGTCTTGATGGAGAACAAAGGTAAAATCTGGCACATACTCATCGGGATGAGTATATGTGACTTTAGATTATTTAGGACATGGCTGGTCTCGGTTATCCGTGTGATGCTGACTTTCTTCTGTGTTTTCCTTAGGTGAGTTGATTTCATGAGAAGAATCCATTCTTTACTGGTGTGTTGTTACCGTTATCTATGTTCTTAATTAACTAATTAACCCTAAGGTTCGTTGAGGCTCACAATGATGTGAGTGATATCCCTTATGTTCAATTGGCGTAAAAAACACTTAGTCCCCGGCAACGGCGCCAATGATGAGTGGCGAGGTACCCCTACACTCAACCATACAAATATGAGCATGTATGTGCGATCCGGTCGAACTCCGCAGACTAAATGTGTTAATGCCACAAGAAACACTTGGGGTTAATCGTTTGTTGTCTTCCCAGGCTTGCTTGTATGTGTCATGGTGTATGGTTAAGCAAGTCTGAGGTATATGATTTTTTTTGTATTTTTCGGTTTATCGCCTATGCTAAAAGGTGAAGGGTAGAGAAACTAAAACTAACTCTAACTACAACACTAAGTCCTAGCACCAGCATCCATTCCCACTTACCGTACACACCCTGAACTGTGCAACTGTGGCTACCAAACGCTAATCGTTACTAGGATCACCACACGTAACACACGTGCTCGAAGCGGTCATACTGAGGCACTTAACTAACCTATGTGTGACAAGCAGCCGATTCCTTGACTAGCCGTACACATTCGTAGATGCTCATAATCAATTCGTACTTGTCCCACACTCTAGGAGGAAAGGGTTGAGAGAATCTATTCGTGATGAGTAGCCGATTCCTTGGCTAGCCGTACACGTTCGTCAACGCTTGTAACCAAATCATACTCATGCCACGTCACTAGGAAAGTAGTAAATAACATTAATTAAACCTATCCATGCACTGCAAGGTTTATCCGCAAAGCTCATCTTTATTTCCGTACACAACTTGTGTTCAGGTACAAAGCTGCTCGAATAAAGAACCATTCACTTGGGGGACTCCTACTGTGGGCACATGGAAAATATTCTATCTCTGGGGTGATCAATCCACCAGAGCTTTGCTACTTAGCCTATCTGATGAGAAATAAGGGGAGTGCCGCCTCTTATTTATAGATATGGTGGCGGACCACGATATCGTGTACGTGATATCACAAGGAAAGACGCGATATTGCATACACGATATCGCAGGGGATGCGATATCACGTCGGCCGCGCGTATGCGATATCGCGGCTTGTGCAATCTACGTCTCATCAGACTCTATGGGTCACGAAACTCCACAATGTCACTACCAGGTTCAGGAGTATTTTAGGACTCCTTCTCCTACAGAAGACACACCATATGCATACCATCCTCTAAATCCATCCACCACTCTTACGCCAGTAGTTCCACTACCTCCCGCTCCAACAATGCAAGGGGAACTCCCCACTCAACCGTAGCAATGTAATGCTACGAGAGCTGTAAACCTTCAACCTACTACTCGTTTCAACAACCATAAGAAGAGAAACCTTTCTTTAGAACCAAAAGCCCAAACAAGCTCTCATAACCACAAGCGGTTGAGTCTGTGACCACTCCTCTAACAAATAAGGCTTTGGAGCTCCCTTCAAACCAACAAAAAATCTCAACTCATATGGTTATGTTAACACATATAGTTACTAACTAGATCAAGGTAGGCCACCTTCCCAGGAAACTCTCTAATCCTAGAAGTCCCTTAATATACCTCCAAGTCATTGGGAATGAACCTCATAAGGCTCTTCTTGACTCAAGTTCTAGAGTCAACTTAATCTTACGAGAAATGTATAAAGCCTGGAACCTGCCTCCACTTAAGAAGAGCAATATTCAACTAGAGCTGGTTGACCAGTCCATCATCATTCCCTTGGGATTTGTGGAGGACATCATTACCACTATGTGTGGTTGGTCATACCTAGCTAATTTCCTGGTGATAGAAGTCAACAGAAACAAAGGGGACTTCCCAATTATAATGGGGAGGGCATGGCTAAGTACAATAGATGCATACCTAGGAATCCGTGATCTTTCCCTAGAAATATCTAAGGTAAAAATTTATGGAAAGATCAAGAAGAATAAAGATCCATGCATTACATATAATGACTCAGAGGGTGATGACATGGAGGAATGCTCAGCATCTCCTACATGCAACTAGTGTGCACAAGAAAATCAAATACAAAGGTGCCTATATGTAGCAACCACACAACAAGAGAACACCCCCACCCAATTGTTGACAGCTGATCAATAGAGTAGCCCAACAACATGCATGGAACGGATTGGGGGAACAACTCACACCCACAATGAAGGCATAGATATATTGGAGTATGAGCATCGCCAACTTCCACCCCTTAACTTGAAAACATCAATCGAGAGAAGTTGGACACTTCTAAGAAATTCAAATAGGCATTCATTATTTCAGATCTCTCCCTTTCCATTTAGTCATGGGGGAGATGTCCACCTATGCTAATCATTCGGGGCCCTTAGTTCTTTTAAATTTTTATTTTACACATTTTTTTACACGTTTTTGTTTTACAAGTTTTTGTTTTACACATTTTTGCTTTAAAAATTTCTTTAACTTTTCTTACTTTTATTTTACAACATCGTTCATACTTTTCCATTTCTTGTGTGTGTGTGTGTGTGTTATCCATATTGTAAATTTGTCACCCAATAAGTGTTCTTAATGATGGTATGAACTATTTTTCTATTGGTTGCTAAAGTTCTTAATGATCATGTCTTCCCTAGAGATATCATGTACACAATATCACAGTGCGTTGCCAAATCTATAAATAAGAGGTGGCTCTCCCTTATTTATCAATCTAGGCCTAGACCATAGCAAAACTCTAGCAATGTTTCCTCTCTAGAGATAGAATAATTTCCACGTGCCCGTAGTAGGAGCTCCAAAGTGAACAGATCTTTATTCGAGCAAATATTGTACCTGAACACAAGTTTGTGTACGGAAATAAAGATGAACTTCTTGGATAAACCTTGTAGTGCATGGACTAAGCTAATTAGGACTTTACTTATTGTTATTTATTGTTTATCATTTAAATGCTTTATTAGTTAATTAAATCTCTCTCAACCCTTCTCCCATAGTTAAGTGCATTCAGTATGACCGCTTCAAGCACGTGCGTTACGCTTGGTGATCCCAGTGACGAATAATGTTTGGTAACCAAGGTTGCATTGGTTCAGGGTGTGAACAGTAAGTGGGAACAGATACTGATGCTAGGTTAATTAAGGCTTAGTTAGTTAGTTAAAGTTAGTTAATTAGTCTCTTCACCCTTCACCTCATAAGTATAGGAGATAAAGAACAAAAGACATAAAAATCATATACCTCAAACTTACTTAACCATAATACCATGAAAAATACAAGTAAGTCCGAGAAAACAGCGAATGATTAACCTTAAGTGTTCCATGAGATGTGTAGGCACTTAGTCTACGGAGTTCGACCGGATCGTGCGTGTAACGCTCGTATTCAGATGGTTGAGTGTAGGGGTACCTCACCACTCATCATGAATGTTAAATAGATTTTAAATTTCCTCTAAGGAACTAGCTCACACATCAAACTATAGAGAGTTACAACATAAATATTTTTTCTATGTTAAAAAAATAGGTTATTAGTACCTCAAACCTCTACTCCTAGATGAATGTTTACATGTGAAAATCAACAATTGTTTCACTTATTTTAATGCATCCTGCTTAGCATTCTTATTGAACCTAAGAAAGGCCTCAAAGGGAAAAATATTATAACCTAAATAGTTTACCAAATTCTATTTACTAGAGTATAGATTTAAAAGTTATATTGAAAGAAAAATAAAATTTAGAAAACCATATATCCATAGTGATGAGCGGCAAAGTACCCCTATACCCAACCATACGAATCACAAGCATTCACCCACAATCTGGTCAAATTCCATGAATGGGACTAACTATGGCATCTAGATCATTATGCTGTGATTTCAGTTCACTTTCTTCCTACTTGGACTAGTGGTAGCTTTGTCACATATGATTTAGTCAAAAGTGAGGCATATGATGTTGTCTAATTTTATGCTACTCCTAGTAACAATAAAGAGATAAATCAACTAAGCTAATGAACAATGGAAAATAAGATCTAAACTAGCCTACATGTGATGAGTATCCATCCCCAATTATCCATACACACCTTGGACTTCATGTAACTACCACTGGAATTTCCAAGCATACATCACTAGGTGTGCCAAACAATACACTACTACATTACAAAGTACTTACACTTAAGCGATCGTGATTAAGTTGTACTCATTCTGCTTAATGACAAGAATAGTAAATAGCAATGAATGAAAACATTAACTAAAGAAAATAGTAAATAATTAAGAAATTAAATAATTAAAGCAATAATAAATCTAAGTGAATGTGATAATGATGGAAGTAATCTCAATCTTTATTTCTAGTTATGTAATGTGTTAGAGTACATTACACTTGAACAATGGTGTTGTACGATTACAAACATCACAGTACAGGCATGCACTAGGGATAATAAAACTTTAATTCAAAAATCTAAGAAAGAATATCAAAAATTGAGAACTAAAACTATGTCCCAATCATGCACCCAAGTGGTGTATTTATAAGCTAGCACAAAGGAGATAATATCAAATATTCAACATCATTTCTTGGGATCCAATATCACATGTCTGATATCAGAGTCTTGATATCAAGTATTTGATATCGGGGCTAACACAATGATGACTCATCATACCCCCATGACTAAATGAAAACTCATCCTCAAGTTAAAAAAAATGAGGAACAAGTTCTTTAAAAAAATTAGTGGAAAGGTATGAAATTATTGACTAACTTAGACAAACAAACAAATGGACTTATGCATGCCATAGTGGTGTTTACAAAAATTGGCACACAAAATTATAAGACACAACTCGATGAAGCTCATGTGGTTCCCAGAGGTAGTGGATCTTTCATCAAGCACTTCCCTTTGTCGCCATGCTTGTGAAATTTATAGCGATCAAGAAATGCCTATAATTTTTCCTCTTTCATCCTTAGATCATGTACCATCTAGGCTGTTGAATCGATGGGTGCTAGGATTGGTACATCCCAAGGACATGGCAGTTGCAGGAACATTTTTTTGGCCTTCACATACTAGGATGCAAAATACCGCCATTATTCCTCAAAGGCCCTAGCTTTCTCTCTTAATTCTTGATAATCTATTAATCTCCTAGCTAGGTCTGATATGACATCCTTCTATCCATGATAGCTAGCTTTAACCACCTTTAATTCTAAGTTTACCACATTAAGCTTTTGTAAAGCATATTTTCTATTTGCAAACTATTTTTCATACAATGCACAGGTGGTTGGTACCTACTTCTCTAGCTTACTTCTAGGTCAACCTATTGTTAACATGGTGAGGTTGGCATATCTGAGGTTAGCCAACACCATGTACTCTTTCAAATCCTTATTTTTCACCTCGCCAGATGGGCCAGAGCATAGTAATCCAAGATGGGTTTCCAGTCAAGATTTTACGCTGACATGGCTCTAATACTAGCTTTAGCCATTTGGATTTCTTATTCATTTATTTACTTATACATGCCTACTTGGTTGTGTAAGTGTTCCTTCAGCTTTTCATGTTTCTTGGCCTCATTTTACCATGCACTGATTTCGATTGCTAACTTCTGTTGAATGGTGTGAAACTCCTCCATGGAGAGGCTTCTATTTTTCCTAGCTAATTTATTTATGTCCTACTTGATCCTCACTAGTTGTTCTCACAACTAGTGGACACTTTCCTTTAAAATATTATTTTTCTTTTCAATTGCAATCAACCTTGAATTTTCGGTGATGATCTACTTGTTCTCTTCTTGCATGGTAGTCAGTGCCTTTCTATGGGAATAGGTCTATGATTTAGTTGTAGAGGCATTATAGATCACCTTTTTCTTCTCTTGCTCTATACCTTCATTTTCCCCAATTAGCCTGGCCAACTGCTCCATCCTAAGTTTTTCTAGCTAGTTAGGGACAATAAACTAGGTAGGGTCCTATTGTTTAGCTCTCAAGGCAAACAACTCTTGTTGCAAATGTTGCACCTCTACTTCCATGTGTTCTACCCTGACTTCAGCCTTGAACAATTTTTCATTAATGGTAATGGGGTCTAATTGTTCTATAGTGACATCACTAGGGATGTCAAACAAATTAGTCATTACTTACCCTATCTACAACAGTCGATCTAATATGTTCTCATCTACTGTAGGAGTCATCAAAGTCCTAATGAGAATTTGAGCATCTCTAGTTCCTGTTAGATGAACTAAAGGCACAACAAGCACATTGAATTATTCCTTGATATGATTCGTTATTACTTCTGCTACACTTGTTGCATCTTGATGATGCATTACCACAACTATGGCACCTTCTCTTATCTCAAGCATCAGTTGAAAGGATGTGGAATTTCCAAAGATTTGCTTAGACCATTGGGATTCTCCTCTTGATGGCAATGAGATCTACCCACTTGTTAGGTTGGTTGAAATGGTGGACTATACAACATGATTAATTACTTTGAAAAGATTGGATTCATCTCTACTTCCATAGCTAATGGTTTCAGCAATTTTCTATAGATGGCTCATTGAGGGTCTATAATCTTGTGATGATGGTGGTGGTAGAGCTTGTGTCTTAGGGCACTATTTGAACTCATGTGTACTTTTATTTTTGGTTCTGCCTCCTTCTCTGGTTCTTGTTCTTCACCAAGGTCTTTCCTTGATGCTGTAGGTTTGAGCAACTCTGTGAAGGAAGAATTTTGAGCCTTCCTACAGACATTATTTGTGTATCCTAGGATTCTAGCATGCTTTCATAGCTTTCTAATTAGGCAAGGGAATGGGAGTGTTGGCTTCCTTACCTTTTTCTCCTAAAACCAACTCTGAATTTCTGTGAAATAAAATTGAGGAAGGCTGGCCATGTATTTGTACATTAAGATAGCACTTCCTCTAGCCTCATATGTTAAGATCCTATTAAGTCCTTTAGTCAAGAAGAGATGATATGTGCTAATCTTTAAGTATGTCCTTTCTTTCAAAATTAATTCATTATACATTTTTTCCTCCTTGTCGTATGCCTATTTCAACCATAGCTTCCTACTGTTGAGGTTAGACCTAGTGGATAGATGGACTACCTTAGCCTGCTTGTTTGGCAAATTAAGAGTTTCTATAACTACCTTGACTAAGAATGAGACATTGACTCCACAAATTTTGATAGTGGTTTCTTCGTCTTTGTTGTGCCAAAATTGGTGGGTCTCGCCAAGGTACTAGTTGCCACTATCTAAGATAATAGGCCACAACAATGGCACCTGAAGTTGTGTCTAAACTACTTCTAGGGAAAACATCATGAATGGATTGAAGTTCATCTCCACAATGACTATGGTCATCATGAAAGTTTCTTAGATGATTGTAAGGAATTTAGGGGGCAACATGAGACATTGTCCCTACATAGGAGCTGGTGGTTCTATGGCCTCTCCTTATACCAACTATCTAGTAACAAGAACCTCTTGATGGATGCTGAAAGATTGGCTTCCTATTCTTTCTGCTCTACCAGCTCACCCTACTATCCCCTACCACTTCTTGGGCATTTTGGTGCTCTCTCTAAAGGTTTTCCCTGTGCTCCTCTTTTTGAGGCCATCTACAATCAAGCAAAGATCAAGTATTTCTAAGGTGCTACTATTTATCATTAATGGATGTATACCATACTCATGACCTTATTTTCATTAATTTCCTTAGTTTATATGATTGTAGAGCTAGAAAAAGTTTTAGGAAAAATTCCCAAGAAGTGTTTATCTTCTTTTACGATCCTTCACAATTAGTTTCTCTTTCCTAATGTGTGACTTATTATCATAGGTATGGTCCCTTGGGTGAAAAGATTAATGTTTTTGGCCTTACCATGATTGATTCTTTAGTATAACACTTATGGTTTTTAATTTTCTTACCCTTATAATATCCTTTGTGTGATAGAAAATTTTAGAAAAGTGGCACAAGTGTCTCATGCAAGCACCCCTCCCCCCCCTGACTAACTTGAACACTCCAGGGTGAAATAAGTTCAAATGGTATGAGAATTAGAGTGGTAGAAAGCCAAATATTGGAAGTGGTAGTTGGTTATGCAGAGCTCTGAGTCATGAGACAAAATTTAAAAAACTCCCCTAGCTACAAATGATGAGAATGAAGTTTGGGCATTACAAGGGTTATATATATATGTTTTATGTAACCCGATATCGGGTATCCAACGTCACGTCCCATCCAATATTGGGTACTTGATATTGGGGCCCATGAATAAGCATATCATGGGGGTATTGTGCATAAGAAATGAAGCTCTAGGATTGGTTGAAATGTTTTAGGTTAGGTCCATAGTTCTGGGGTAAGTAGAAAATTGTATGAAGGCACCGAAAGTATGCGTAGCAAGAAAATATTTGGAAGAACTAAGAAAAAGGGCATTGAAATTGAGGTTGTGGATGGATCAAGTTACATAAGAAGGGAAACTATGAAATTTAATAATTATGCACTTGGAAGGTTAAGAATGATGTGGTTGTGTCAAACAAGCATAAGTTACACAAGTGGGTCCTCCCTAAATAAGATGAGCTTGTGTAACCACACCTAAAAATGTTCATAGGAACTAAATGGGTTGAATGCAATGCATACTTATGTATCAAACACAAATGTTAAAACCACCAATTTGTGATAATAACTCTATGTTACATAAAACCACAAGTTAGGATCGAAAAAATAGTGAGATAAGATGGATTGTAGAAAGGATTGTAGAAATTGGAACATGAGGCATCTTACCATGGGCACAATGAATCCTTATGTGTTATTAATGGTTAAATAATCATGAGTCCTTATTTCCAAGATTCAAACCAATTCCAAATCACATTTTAATGACATCACATTGTTTCATCACTTTAACTAACGACCATAAGATTTTCATAGTTGCAAGGAGTAACATCACTTGGTGTTTTGCCCAAGGGAGGAGCTTATTTATGGCACACATTTTTTTTGAAGTTCTAAGAAGTTACCAACCTTTAGGCATGGGTACATGTCTTTCCAGTGGGACACATAGAATTTATTCATTGCCTTTTTATGGTACTCT
Organism: Gnetum montanum; assembly: GCA_015680685.1. Lineage (NCBI taxonomy): Eukaryota > Viridiplantae > Streptophyta > Gnetopsida > Gnetales > Gnetaceae > Gnetum > Gnetum montanum. Next base: position 2,744,453 of record MNCI01033474.1, read on the forward strand.
TACTCCCATTTTTCATTAGATCTACAAGGATATAATTACAACCTTAGCAACATGATAGAACATATAGAAATGGCCAAAAAGAATCCACAAATTTCCTTGATGTCATACCCTTTACATTCTAACTTGGTTTTACACTCTTCTACCTAGACATAATGATTATGGATTTATTTTTAGGTTGGATGATGACAAAGAATATCATTATGACCAAGGCAAGAACCTTTTATTAATGAAATGAATGGATGAATGACATGGTCTCACTATCTAAATAATCGGTCCCTTATGACTTGACAACATAAAGAAAAACTCACCTTAGTGAACAACATGATCATTTTATTCACAAGCAAGATTACTAATAAAGAGGATGAAAACAACAAATAGAAAAACTTGAAATGAATAGGAAAAATTGTATCAAGAAATGAGAAAATGACAAAAAATTGTAAAACAAAAAGATAGAAAACACATATGAATCCTAAAGATTAGAATGGGGGATGACCCCCATGGCTAAACATTTGGCTATTACAAGGATTAATAAGTAGATAGATAGGATCCATGCATGTATAAAAAATTGGTAATTATTCCTTCCCTAGCCACTGGGTGTTTGTTGGTGTTGCAGTGGCTGGGTAGACAAATTATTGATCACACACTTGATTGTCAAATGTATGGTGGGTTATGGTATGATATGTAGTAACATTACAAATGTCTGGCCCATGATTGCACCTTTAATTATGATATGGTATGCATGGATTTGTTGGTCTCCCCATGCTTGTAGATTCATTGCTTGGGTTTGAAATTAGAGTAATGATGGACGATGGCCCTTGTGTAGGATCAAAAGATAGTGGTGGTAAAAAGGGAGGCATTGCACTAGATTGGCATTGTACTGGTTTGGATGATGTGGTAGATTCATGAGTTTTTCTTCAACTTACAACCTTTCCTAAAGAAGGAATATTTCCAATGTGGGAGTTGAGATTTACTAGGATCAACATGTGTATGTACATTTGTAGCACAAGTGGCATTTGTTTGTGGGTAGTGTGGTGAAAAACCTTCATGTGTCCTTGATGGTGGCATGTGATGAGGTGTAGTATGAGAATATTGAGGATAGGATGGATGGTAAGAGGCACAAGGTAGTGATCCCTCCAAGGATGTCATGGATTGATGGTACTTAGGACAGTGGTAGTAGCCATTTGAAGTAGAGGACGTAGAACTAGTTGGAGAAAAAGGAAGTTGAACATAATATTAATCCAGTTTTGGCAAAGAGGAAGGATATGGCTAATTTGATTATATCCTCCCTCATGGCTATGGTTGATGATAGTTTTGAGGTTGGCAATAAGTCCCCCTAGGATGGTACAGTTGGTTATGGGACTATCTATAATTACCTTGTGGAAGAGGAAATCTCCTATGCATTTGCTTCTGTAGAAACTGTAGATCTAATGCACCTATCCAATACTCATGTAGATGCAAAAATATTGGGCAATCATCCTTCTGATGGTCATATATGCAAATGTCACATCCATTATCTTCATTTTTGGTTGATTTTATAGCCTTACTTTCATCAGCCATTTTTCTTATTTGCCAAAAAGTATTCCTAGTTGTTTCTTAGTTTTGTATCCTTTGTTTATTGTGATTTCCTAGCTTGTTTTGCATGATCCTCTTGTTGACCATCTCAACATGAGTTGTAACATTTTCATAGATCCATTTCAACATCCTATTAAACTTTGCTTCAAGTTCATCAATATAATTTTGTATCGGTAAGGTTTATTGTAGAATCACCTTATTGAGAGTGGTTTCTTTCTCCTTACCATAGATATGGACCTCCTTCTATTAAAGAGTTGGGTCCCACTAATATTTCTCAATGCTCTCCCATTTGCATATCTCTCCTTCTTCTTTTTCCACATGCTCAATTAGCTCTCAGATCTAATGGGCTTGTAGCTCATATAATTGACGTAGGGCATACATCCCAAGAGTCTCCCTTGTTTCATTACAAAGTCCATATATGATGTGGAAAAGTTGCTTTTCCTCAGATAAACCATGGCCTAGGCATCTATTCAATAGGGAATAATATCTATCTAAGGCCATGTCCAAGGGTTCATGTTGTTCTTACTTCCATCCTTGGATCTAGCTCCTCAAGTTGGACACCCTCGCATAGGTTTGGTATTTCTCGTTAAAGAGTTCCAACATTGTGAATCATCATCGAATTGAATTTGGTTTTAATGATCTATACCACACATCTACTCTATCAATTAGTATCCTAGGAAAGATCTTAAGCTTTTTCCACCCACTTTCAATGTTGTACCAGACATAGGCATCATGGAAGGCTTGTAAATAATGTTGTGGATCTAAATCGTAGCCTCCTACAAATTTAGGAATATTATTCATATCAATATTAGGCAGATGAATCTCTTTGTGATGCCTGCAAGATATCTTAACTGCCTCTATGATCTACATTAAGCTCTTAGTGGGAAAAAAAGGTTTGTCATCATCAGACAGGTTGTGATGAAAATTTATATTTGATTGATTATGACAATGTTGTCTATGTTCATGTTGATGATTGTGAGTGTTCTTACAAATTTAATTTTTGTTTTTATTCTAACCCTTTAGTGGAGCCTTATCTTCATACCTACGTTCATCTTTGTTAAAACTAGACATTGAAAGGAAAGAGGAAGATGAGGAATTAAAAGGATTAACATGGCTTCTATTATGTTCCCCAAGGTCCTTTGATTGATTGTTTGATGATTTTGAGGAGGTATTAATCCTTGAGACCTTCCTGGTCTAGGACTTACTTCATCTCCTCTAAGATTATCTACCTTAGATGAATGTAGTCTTTGAGTGTTGTTAGGGTAGTCATGAACATAAGAAACCCTTGCATAGGTCACTTCAACTTTCCTCACCATATATTTTATTAGTTATTCAATGAATGTTTTCAATATATAGTGCATTATGGCTTCCTTGTGAAAGAGACATTGTTGTTGGCTTATGGTGTGTGTGGTTTAATATTTTCTAAAAGGAATATTATTTAATATCTTTACAATTGTTGTGTATGATGTAACTAATCTAGATAACTAGCACCATCCCTAATAATGGTGCCAATTACAAGCAATGAGGTAACCCTATGCCCAACCATATGAATCACAAGTGTTCACACATGATCTAGTCAAATTCTATGGATGGGACTAGTTGTGGCATCTAGATCATTATGCTTTAATCGCAATTCACTATCTTCCCACTTTGACTAGTGGTAGCTTTGTCATGTATGGTTTAGTCCAAAGTGAGGCATATGATGTCCAATTCTATGTTGTTCCTAATGACAATAAAGAGGTAAATCAACTAAGCTAATGAACCATGGAAAATAAGATCTAAACTAGTCTATGTAGGATGAGTATCCATCCCCAATTATCCATACATGCCTTGGACTTCATGTAACTACTGCTTGGATTGCTAACCGTACATCATTGGGTGTGCCAAATGATACACTATTGGATTACCAAGTACTTACACTTAAGTGCTTGTGATTAAGTCGTACTCATTCTACTTAATGAAAAGAATAGTAAATAGCAATAAATGAAAAAATTAACTAAATAAAATAGTAAATAATTAAAGCAATAATAAATCTAAGTAAATGTGGCAATGATAGAAGTAATCTTGATCTTTATTTCCAATCATGTAACGTGTCCAAGTATGTTACACTCGAACAAAGGTGTCATACGATTACAAACATCACACTGCAGGCATGCACTATGGACAATAGAACTTGAATTCAGAAATTTAAGAAAGACTATCAAAAACTAACAAAAACTATGTCCCAAATATGCACCCAAGTGTTGTATTTATAGGCTAGCATAGAGGATATGATATCATATATCCAACATTATTTCTTGGGACCCGATATCATGTGTCTAATATCGGAGCCTCAATATTAGGTATCCAATATTGGGGCTAACACAATGATGACTCATCACATAGCTAAAAATAAAATATCATAGTCTCTATTTCAAACATAACTATCATCAAGGGTGTCAAATTTTGATTTCTTAGGTACTAAAGAAAATAGGAAAATAGCGTTAAAAATAACACTACTATGGCTAGAAATCATTAACAACTAGAATCTAATTTATGGACAAAACGAGAATAGATTTTATAGGTGACTGTTTATTATTATTATTATTTAATTGAATCACAAATAGAAAATAGTGGATAGCAACCATAAAAATAGTAACAGGCTCTAACCCAAGAATAGTCTTCATTAAAGCACTAAAACTCTAATTGTAAGTAATAAAAATATGTTAACTATATGAACTCAATTAATAAATGAAAAGGAGAGAGATATAAAAACTAAAATATATCAAGTTTGACCACCATGATGGATTAACATGGTGCCAAGGTTTTTAAATCCTTATTATTAAATTTTTTTAGTCTCTCATGTTCTCACATTGAGCAAAATAAAGGCTTGAGCAAAGGATCATTTAGCAATGAATTGGAACATGAAAAATCTCTTCAAAACCCCTTAAAATTGATCCAAAAATGCTCCACAAAATAAAACATGTGCACTTAACAAAAAACACAAAAAATCGTTAATATGTATAGCTTATTTTTATTTTTAAATGTGTTCAATGGACTCTTTGGCCATCCAATTATGATACATGCAGGGTCTCCAACCCTACAACATCTTGTAGCCCACACAAGATGAGCACCATCATTGGATAAAATGGTGGGAGATAACATCATCAACCATCTCTAATAACTAAGCCCTTGTAGTCCCCACAAGACATCATCAACCTTGGATAGAATGATGGAGGAGCATTTCCTTTTAAAAAAAAATCATAAAAACATGAAATACCAAGTGCACATGACATAATGAAAATGCTAACTCATAAGCCCAAAACATTCATGTCAAAAAGAAATAAAATAAAATCCAATACATATAAGAGACTCCATACATGACTCACAACTCACAAGAATTTCCATATGCCCTCATGAAATAATCCTTAATTATCCAAGCCAATACAACTTCAAACACCTACTAAAAATTTTTCTACAAGAAGGATTTAGAATACACATCTCTAAGTATAATTTGATCAATTTTGGAAGGGTGAAGACATTTTAAGCTTGGGTTATTATCCAACTAGGAGCCTCAAGAAATAATCTTTAAACTACAAGTCCTAGATGCTACCAAAAATCCTCTTATAAAAATTAGAGAAAATAGTCATTAAAGCCTCCAATAAGAACAACAAAACCAACCTCCCAAGAGCTCACAAGACCATACAAGACATCCCAAGAGATGGCTAAGAATAAACAAGGAACTACCACTTTTCTTCTCCTCTTCTCAACTCCTCATCCATCAAGCTAGCATAGTCTTCCATTTCTTGGAAAAAGGTGAAAATGAAAGAAAAACCTCCTCTATTTATAGGATGGATGAGATCCAAAGGCGTAGAAAAAGATTTATGCACAAGAGTTCACACAATGGATGAACACTAGATAACCCATTTTTGAAGAATTCATTTTTTATCCATGGCATCATTAGTACTTGACTTGGAAAAGTAAGCTCTCATGAGGGAGTGGACATGTGAAAGTGACAACACTCAAGAGAGTTACATGGTCCTTATTAAATGAGTCCATTTTTCCTTTTCCAACCATTAAGATAATGTGGATAATTAGCATATAAATAAAATAGACATTACCATAAGCATGTCATAGAGCATACATCACCATCCTATATTGAATTTTCTTATGATCCAACTTTTTTTGTCTTATTTTAAGTTACTTTTTACTTTATAAGCTATGAGGGTTTCTCATTTATTTTTTGTTTTTTATCTATTTTCTTTTCTTTCTACAATTTATATAGTAAAAATCATTAATACTAAACTTTTTGTACATCATTTTTACACATATCAAGTCTTAACATTGTAAACATGGCTACCCTATTAGAAATTAATATTGTAATTAAAATAAGAAAAATATAGTCTCATAAGATACTTTTTTTAATCGCTGAATATTGAAATCTTAAAATCTAGTACTTGAATTGAAAAACTAATTATAGATCTATACTCTAGGTGTAAAAGTAAGTTAGTCCACTAATTTTCAACACAATGTGATAACTTTAAATTTTGACATATTTTAATTATTTATTTATTTAATAATTAAAAAATTCTAACTAAACATTAAAATAAACCATGGATTCACATTACATTAATTTCTTGATATTATTCTAAAATATTGCTAGACTTTTACATGCTCAATAATTAATAAAATATATCTATTTTTAAACTGAAAATAATAAATAATGCACTCCATATTACTCATAATAAACAAAGTCTCCATATTACTTAAAAGTATTCGCCACATCTACAAATATATATGCACTTTAAAAAAAGTTAAAATCTAAGTATTTAATAGAGTACTATGGTTACATGTACAAATTTGGGGCACTACATTGGTGCAAGCCTAACTTGGTTAAGGATTTTATTTATGANCTAACATTAGATCCTAATGATTTTTAATGCATCTTAATTTTATGTAATTTTCATGTTAATGAATTTTGGTATATTATTCTACTATATTTTCTAGTAGCCTGTTAATGTAATTTTTAGCTTGGGTAATAGTTCTTTAAACCATTTTTACAGCACTTTTTATCTTTTTACTTAGTGTTTTTCTACCCCAATGTGCCTATTTTTATGAATTCCTACTATGTTTAATATATTTTTCTTGGCATCCAACATTTTTCTTAAGTAGCATTTTATGTTTTTCTATATATTTCTTCTATTCTTTAAGTAATGGCTTTCTAGCATAAGCCTAGTTAGTGGGGTGTTACTATAGTAGTTTCTAGAATTTTTTATCTTCTTGTCTTAAATATTTGAACCTTTGGATTTCTTCTTGTCTATGTTAGTACTCATCAATCTTTTGTTTTATCAAATATTGCATAAGTGACCAATCTTTAATGGGCAAGTAATGGTTAATCAAATAAATATGTCTTTCTATTTTTAACCAAACTTGTGTCATACCCTCTAATTTGGTTTCAAAATATGACACTCTTCATTTCTCATGAACATCTTGAATTTCAAAATACTTGATAATCATGTTGAGCTAATAAGTAAAGGAATTACTACCTTCCATCCCATTAAATATTTTGACCTTAACATGTGACATCCATATAGATGTCTAAAGTCCTTGGCAAGAGTGATCTCTATTTCTTTCTCAATTTGTCCTTGTTTCCTTGAAACAAGCCTAATATTCCTTCCATGAAATTCTTGATCTTTGTGCCTAATGCATAGCTCTTGAAGAATGATGAACCTCCTCTTTCTTAGCCTTGTCCTCTTCTTTAAAGCATTTAAAATTAATGGGAATATCATCTTCCAAGTTAGGCATGGAATGATGACCATTGAAGGAAGAAATCCTAGACTTCACATCTTGCTAAGATCTTTTTGAAGATGATGGCTTTTTTTCCTCATCTTCTTCCAACTTCTTAAGTTTCTCAAAAATCATTTAGAAAACCGTCATTCATCTCTTCCATGTCCTTGACAAGAGATTGAATTATCTTCTTCTTAGATGCTATAATAGAATTTGTAACACCCCTTCCTAGGATACCTCTTACCCCTTGGTATGTTTACAATTTGAACCGTTGATGTTTTGTTTGCTAATCTATATGTATACTTGTTATCCCTTTCTTATATTAACTATACTTTGTGAGCTATGTCTTTTTATTAATATTTTTACTTTTTAAATATTATAAGGTTTATTTCTTTTTTATTTTATTAATTCTAATAATTTTGCCATATGGTAGTATTTTTTAAATTTTATATTTTGGTACTTTTTAATATTTTTGGTATTTTAAATTATCTTTTAATTTAGTACATGTATAATAATCTCTTATGTTGGAGTTTTGAGTTAGCAAGTATTAAGTATTGGATGGGTCATTAGCATATGGGGTGCTAATTTGATTTAGTACACATGTTTGGATAATTTTTATTTTTAATAAAATTATATTTTTTATATTTTATTTTTGATTTTTGATTTGCTTCTAGCTTATGCTTTTAGAAGGTCTTAGGTCAACCTTTCGTTAGTTATACTTATTAGTTGGGTTTACCCGTAACTATCACCTTATATTTAGATATAACCATTAACTGTGCTCATAGGAAATGTCCAATGGCTAGTGCTAAGTACATATAGATGTTAAGAAAAGATTTAAAAATATTTTTAGAAATTATAATTTCTTTTTTATTTAGTTTTGATCATAAGTGACCACCATGCTAAATGCTACTATACCATTGTAAGTTTATAAACTAGATAACTTTTCCTTGAGAGCAATCTTTTACCTTGTCTTGCCAACATATGGGAGACTAAGCTAGAAATGAAGCTTTTTCTAGATTAGATAGAAGGTAGCTATATCTAAATCTACAAGCAACTAGATATAAATTGTCAACCAAGACCTACAATAACCCGTATTTTGAAATCTAACTTCAAATCTTATTTTTATTCCATTGTTCATATGTTGTTTTACCTAGGATTTGAAGCCTAGTAGGGAAATCAAAGCCTCATAGTAACTCTTTGCTATAGAGTTATTAATTCTCATAAGGGTAATTTTGTTTTTATCTCCTTCAAGTTTTGGTTTTGTGTTTAGTGAAAATTTCGCTTGACCAATTCTATTTGTTCAACAATAGTTTGCTGATTTTCCTAAACTCTTAGATCTAAATATTTAAAAATTATTTTCTACAATTTGGCTAATCTTTGAGATCTTTTTTTATGCATAGGATGTTAGTTAATGTTTTGACAAAGTTTGACCACATCTTAACTAATTTTGGTCATGTTTTTCTTTTGTTCTTAATTTTGTTAATAATTCAAATATAGAACTAGGGTTTTGGACTATTTTTCATGTTTTGATACCTAAGATGACTCTAGATGATGTCGGACAAAAAGGCAAAGTTAGTTTGCATACTAGCATAGAGAACGAGGCATCTTTTTAGTTTATCAAGATATGGTATGGTTTGTTGGATGGATTAATAGATGGTGGTAGATTGTCATTTATTGATTGCTTATCTATCTACATTTCTATTTATTCAATGCATTTGCTTGGTTTGTATTTTTTTCTACTAACTTTTGGTTGAAACTAATCCATGTGCATGAGAGTCTAGCTAGCTACTACCCCCACCCAAATCTATAACAGAGTATATGTTGATTTTTTTATCCTACTCAACCTTAGGTCTAATTTCATGGTTTTGTGTGATTTTTACGTGATGATATTAGTTTATAAAAAGAGGATTTAAAGGATGTTGCTGATGATTAATTCATGTTTTAAGATGTTTAATTAAGATTATGATTTTGATTTAAGTTGATTTATATGCTATAATGTCTATTTAGAATTATGGATTTGATATTGGTTGTAAAAGTTGTATTATGTTTTGCCTATTTTTATTATAGACCAATCCTATTTTGGATGTTGGTTATGTCACATTTCATTATGCATTTTCTAGTTTCATCTATATGTGCAATGTTAGTGCCCAATTCCTATTGGATGTAACTATATTTGGATTTCCATATCTATCTCATGTTATTTCATTAGATCATAATTTACATTCTAATGTTGCAATTGGTTTTATTTTCATTTTGTTTTTACTTATTTTCATGCCACTATGATTATTAGTTTTCAACTTGGAAAATTAAGTTATGTCTTATTTTAATAGTGTATAGGTTAGGTTTGACATGCATGAGACTATTGTCTTTGTTTATCACTTTTTTAATTTTTTTGCATATTTTTTCTTACTCCGATGCACTTGTTTATGAATGCTTACTACTTTGCTTGTTAGTTTTCTTAGCATCCATTTGATTTTAAGAAGCAATGTTTTTTTTGCATATTTATATGTTTTATTTAAATAATGCCTTACTAACTAAGCCTAGTTAGCGTGATGCTACAAAATTAAACCAAGGTTCAAAATACCCATAAGAAAAATTGAAAACCCATAAAAATATTGGTGTACATAACTAATTTTAGAGAATGCAAAAACTATGAGTACCCAAAACCAATTTGAGTAAATATAAAGAAAAAATGAAATAAACTCGAGTTTAATCAGGATAATGGGTTTCACAAATGGGAGAAATTATTAAAACCCAATTCAATTGATATTAATTCTAGGACAAAGGAATTTTCTCAAACTCTAAGAAGATTAAAAGAGAACAAAACCCAAAGGAAATTTTCATAGAATTGAAGGATGAAAGTAATGTGACATGATTCAATCTAAGAATTGAAGTGATAAGGTTACATTTCCATGGTTGAATTGCTACAAGAACCAAACACTCTGATACCAATTTGGTATGAACTCCCAGTACAATAAGTATCAAATTCTCTTAGAACCTAACATTAATGGAGTTAAAAGAGAATAAAACATGAACAAGATAAACCAATTTTTTATTCAATGCCAAAATCAAAGTACAAATTCTAGAGTTATGACACAATCAAGAATCTAGAATACGAGCTAAGATAATTTTCACTCTCATAATGCTTAAGGCAAATACTCAAGGTAAGCAACTCAATGGGACTAAATAATTGATACAACCTTCTTTATTGAATAGCTTTAAATGCTATGGTAGATAAGGCCCAAACACTATTGAAGAATCTTTGATCTTTATATACCCTTAAGTAACCACTTTTCTACCTCTCAGACTTTGCACTTTTTAAAATTTTAATTATTTTTGAAGACTATGAATGCATACATATCATAGTAGCTTTCATCTCATAGATCGTAATGATACTGTGGATCATAATCCTTCAAACTAGTAAATCATGTGAACTTCTTGTTACTATTTCTTCTGGATCTTCAACTAGACTATGAAAATTAGTAGCTCATAATTTGTTAACTGTGATCAAACTACAATTTGCACTCTTTCCTATGTATTGTAGAATATGAAACATGATAAATTTTCCCTTGGGTGGCCCATCGTAGTAGATTGCAATTGGTAGCTATACATTACAGCCTCCTACAACTTGTAGTAGCCTTATAGTTAGATGCTTGACCCATATAAACATCACAATTGACTCTAAAAAGAAAACTACACAACACTATTCGACTCCTATAACTCTTAAGAACACTAAGGATGCAAAATACATCAAAGAGGTGTGTTGATGTCTTCATCATTAAGTCATGAAAGAAAGATATGATGATTAAAGAATGTTGAGTATTTATGTTGAGTGCTACTTGGGTTTGACAATAATGGGATGAGTGGAATTTTTTTATATTATAGTGATTCTATAATGGTTTTAATGCTTAGTTATAGTATGCTTATATGTCAACATGTGTTATGCAAAATGTATATTCTTGTGAGATTGTTTCCAACTTCATGGTTCTATTTCTAAGCTATATAAAAAGTATTTATCATATATTTCATACTTAGCAATATAAAACTTACTTTATGTACAAGTGAAACTAGAAAAACTAAATTTTTGTTGATCAATAGCCTACAAAGTATAGACTAGGATATATTCAGTACTTGAAGAGTTGGTTATTATGTTCTTTATACTTGTTCTATTTGTATGTATCCTTTGGTTGATGCTAATGCATTTTGTTAATGATAAGAAATATTGGAAAAATATAACATGTAATAATGTCAAATTTTATTCATTTCAATAACTACTGGATTTAAGATCAATACTAAAGGCAAATTAATTAATCCCACTCAATATTGTAAAATCATTGAAGCCCTCATGTACCTACCAAATACAAGATTAGATACCTAGTTTGCTATAAACCAACTTGCTATTTCAATACAAAGACCAAAGTATCACCATATGAAAGTAGTCTTTTATGGCCTAATCTTCAAATTCATTTATATAAAGATCTTATAAGTTTAGATAAATGTCTAATGGAGAGAAAATATTCTTGATCGTAGTTCCAAAACAAGGGTTTTAATGTAATTATATGAAAATCCTACAAATTGGTGAAGTAGTAAATAACGAGTTATGTCGTTATCATCCATAGAAGTAGAGTACTATGCCTTATGTAAAATAGTCCAAGTCGTTATGTGGATTAAACAATTTCTTATGGATATTAGGATAATAATATCTAAACTCATTATCATTGATTCTAATAATTGAGTAGTAATCAAGGTCATGTAGAATCCAATTTAAAAGTCTTTACAAAATCAACAATTGATATTTAAAAGTATTTACAAAATTGTAAAAAGTCAAAAGTTGTATCTTAATAAAGTGAGTTGGGATTCTTCAATTAGGTTAAAGGTTTATCTAGAGGTCATTTAAAGTCAAGTAGAAGGTGTATAGTTTTTCCAAAAGAAATTACCATTACAACCAAAAGGTTAACAAGATAAGAAATTACATTAGCAATTTTGAAGATCCAAGAGATCTTCTTTTATCTTACAAACTGCCTAAATTTGAGTTTGTTACATTAATAATATGATATTTTTGATTTACCTTTCTATAATTTAATTAGATAACTGAAATTTAACACTATGTACAACTAATAAAAACTAATGAATTCTTCCATTGTATATTACATATATATAGGAAAAAAATGCAAATTCACACATACAAATGGATTTACTTATTTGAGAACTTATTGGAGCATATGCTTATGTGAAAATGTGCATAAGTAGTTGCATATGTGTAGCCAATAAATTTTAATTTTGGTACTTTATAATCATGATACTTGATTATAAAGCCTAATAGGGTTAGAGCATGTGTGTATATATTAAGATATAAAATTAAATATTCATCATTCATTCGTCAATTACATAGCATCATCTAATTATAATCAACTCCCATAAATAAAGCCATGAAGTTAAGCATATATCAAACCACATAATAATCAATGAGACTCTACATATATGAGCATATTACAAGATTTGAATACATCGCATACCAAAGAAAACAAGGCCATCTAGAATAGGAATATTACATTTTTATCTTTAGAAATCTCTCTCTTAAGAGAATTGAGGATGAGTGGTATGTGGATATTCCTCAATTTCTAAGTAGCTTCCTAAGTACCATGCTTATTTCATATAACCTTTATCATTGGTATGACTTTGTTCAATTTCCTTTACATATGATCAATAATCCAAAGATATTTCCCAACAAAACTTACATATAGTTGTAATTTCACATCCTATTAATTGATCACATGACTTGAATCATAAAGATAATTTTGCAACATAGAAATATGAAACACATCTTGAATTTTTAAAGTTGTAATAGAAAACTATTTTGATAAGCCACATCATCAAATCTTTTTAGAATCTTGAAAGGTCATGTAAAATAAGATGCATACTTACTTTTTCAACCAAATCGAATTAATCCCATCAAAAAAGAAGCCTTTAAAAAGATATAATCATAGATATTAAAATTTAAAAATATTGTTACATTTACATACTTGACATAGCAATCTTGAGTTGCTTTTAATTTATCTTTGATGATTTGAAGTGGTTGTATTTTACACATCAAAATATCTATACTAATTTTTTGTCGATCTTCTAGATAAAGATTTAAATTTGAAACTAATGAACTTAGAAAAATGATTTAAAAGAAGACACTTAATAGCATGTCATATTAGACTATAGGAGAAAATAAAATTTATTTACATTAAGTCTAATAAGGATCTTTAGCACAAAATCCTAATTATATAAGGATAAGGATCATTATCAAGAGGTTTACTCATCCTTTAAGGTAGGGTCTTGGGAGGGTAGTGGATAAGTAACAGCCTAATCTCTTTTAAGTAGTTATAACCAGAATCAAATCCAACTTTGAGGAATAGAGAAACATGCACCTTATCATTGTCTAAGTGGCGGTCCCTATTGAAACGCCACAAAAATTTTGATGTTATAGCCAATATTTATCATTTAGCTTTCATCCCATGAAACTTGAGGTAAAACTTCATTGTAAATGTAAAAATTGTAACTCACAATGGGCAATTTCACATACTTTATACTTTTGGGGCTAAAAATGCCTCAAAACTGGTCCAAGCCTCATTCCCCAAGTGAAAAGGTCACCTAGTATCTATGTTTGGGCTTGGGGGAGGGGGTCAAAAATGCCTTTTGGAATGCCAAAAAAGGCAATTTGATGGGTTTTATGAGCGATATACACTTTTTTATGCTGGAAACACCTACAAGGGGTGACTCTCACCTACCCCCAATGTGAAAGGATGGGGGTTTTGAAAATTTTCCCCCATCAGTGTGAAGACTACAAGCACAATGTAGAAACCTTTCCCCCTCGGTGTGTAAGTTCCCCCCAACATGGAGTCTTCACCCCTAGTGTGGAAGCTACAATAGCTAGATTTCAACACTTCATGCACTTCAATGTTGACCAGCCACTTTAGCAAGCATGGTGGAGAGCTTAGTGTGGAAGATTTATCTCTAGCATGGAATGACCATGGGGGGAAGTACTTACTATGTATAGTAAGCCCTAAAATTTGGGCACCCATCTCACCTAAATTTGGTAGCCAATTTGCAGCCATTTCATAGCCAATTTATAGAAAAATCATAGCTATTTTGCAGCCCCATTCATGGCCCAAAGAACCTATAAAATCCAACCTCAAACACCATTTATAGGTTCAGTAATTTTCAAAATTATAGTAACTTTTGGCATATAAACACATTGGTAGTTCTACAATTGTGAAGCACTTTACACGATTGAGCAATTTTCAAAAAGTGCAGAAACTTTTGACATACAAACACTTTGGAAGTTCCAAAATTGTGGAGCACTTTACACAATTCATAGATTTTCAAAAAAAAAAAAATCATACACACATTTCCAATAAATAATTCCAGACTTGGGACATTTTCAAGCACTTATGGGTTCTTGCAATCTTCCATGTTTGCATCCTCTTGAACCCCATAGTAATTACCTTGATATTTTTAGATTATTGCTATCAACATTGTACTTTTGGGATTCCCAAACCCTAATGTAGAGTAGTCTAGCATCCACATTTTCCACTTTTCTCACCCCCCAGTAGCAACCCAACTTGAATATTTAAGGTTGTAGTAGAGGATGAGGTTTGATAGCATCAAGAGTAGCTTCATAGTTAGTTCATGGAGAAAATCACATCAACTTTAATGAGCATTCAACTCCTACATAAGTGAAACTCCTTTCTACTCATCCAAGCACCATTTGTACACACTTTTCTAACTTACACCTTATTCCTTCTCAATAAAATTTTAAGTTTTGGGTTTTGTATATGAAATATGTTTATTTATTATCTATGCATTATTTTAAATCTGCTATCAATTTTACATTCCATTTCATTTTATTACCTTTCTTGCATTTTGTAAGTCCCTAGTTGATCTGTTAGACTAGCCAAGGTGTCATGAATTCGATTTTTTCCATAAAGCCCTGAGGATTCATGGGTTGAAGAATTATTACACTGAGGATCCTTGGTTTTTCCAGTGATTGAGGCTTTCAATCGCAATAGTTTTTCTTGACATTAGAAGGAGGGCCTGAACCTCTGAATTCTGTGACCAAATATATTAACAACATGGCCATTTGTAAAATTTTCTTTGATTTTTTGTAGCCGAAACCTTTGAAGAATCAACATTGATCTTTCCCAACCCCCCTGGCTCCCCATGATCAAATCACAGTGTGGAAGTTGCAAGTGGTTGGGTGTTGGCTTTTCATATTAATTGCCATGAATTTTATAGTCATAAGCTAGCATTGATATCTCTTTCCCACTATTTTTCCTTTTTACTACCAATGTTTTACTCTCTAGTTTCTAAAGTGGATGGTTCAACTCTTCTATAAGTTGGATTTCACCTATTTTTCCACTCTAATAAAATTGGCAACTAGCTAAAAGAAATTTTAGAAGAAATGCCAACCTTTTATTTTGATTTTTCAGCCTTTCCCCATTATCAATGTAGGAGGTGTGAGATTTCCATCCTTTTTCCTTTTTCTACCAATTTTCTTTTATTTTCTAAAGTGGGTGGTGCAACCCTTCCAAAAATTACCAAACTCTCAAAAGTTAGCTTTCCCTTCATTTATCCAAGTTGAGAAAATTAGCATCCTACTAAACCCAATTTTTAGTAGGAAACCCAAACATTCCACTTTGGTTTTCAACCTTTCCCCTCATCAACATTTAGTTAGAATATGTGAGATTTCCATTATCTCATCCCCCTTCTGTCCCCCCACCCCTACCATACCTAGCGTGAAGGCAGTTGGGAGGCCAACTTGGATGAGGCTTGACACCAACATTTTTAACTTTTCATTTTTATTAAGGAGGGAAACCCTCTTATCCCCCACTTACTAATTATAGTAAGTACCTCATTTTTCACCATCTTCATTTTCTTTAAAATTTTTTGAATTTCATTCATTGGAATTTACTTCTATTCTACCATTTATAGCCTACTTTTAAGCCATTCTCATTACTATAGCCATGTCTTTCAAACAATCCACCTAATTTCCCTTCACCCTCCCTAACGAAGATTGATGAGTGGCGAGGTACCCCTACACTCAACCATACGAAACGAGCGTGCACGCGCGATCCGGTCGAACTCCGTAGACTAAATGCCTTAACGCCACAAGAAACACTTGGGGTTAATCGTTCGTTGTCTTCCCAGGCTTGCTTGTATGTGTCACGGTGTATGGTTAAGCAAGTCTGAGGTATATGATTTTTTTGGTATTTT